>JAKLMY010000169.1:0-64769 GCA_022814645.1 Ganoderma meredithae
TCGCAGGCGGGACCAAACGGCGATACATCCGAGATGCAGATTGTACTGGACCACAGTACATGACGTATCGCTACATCCAATGATCCTGCTTTGCCACAAGGGCTCCCTTGAACGTTCGCATTTTTTCTGCCTCTCGGCGCATCCAAGTGGGTCGATGCCCATTCCATCCAAGGGCGCTCTCCCGTCCATCTCAGCACTCTTCTTCGTCAACAAAATAGTCGCATAGCTCACCTGACCTGTCATGCCGGAAATTCTTGGAGCGGGCGCCACCTGATCTGGGCTGTGATCGAGCCTGGCTGTTTGGCGACAACCTCCAGGCCTGAGTCGTGTGTCTTGATATTCGGTGGGCACTGCGCTATGTCCTTCCCCATTGCAACGGACTCTCCAGTCTGAGACCATTTGCATTCGACTCGGTTGAGCGAAAACGCTAGAGACCTCTTCTGGTTGGGCCAGTGGCCCAGGCAAATTCAAGGATCTCGTCGAGCATTCGAGAAGTTGTGCCCCGCCCGCAACGGAAGCATCTGGCCTTGGAGTCAATCTCGGATCCAGATGTCGACACAAGTGCGGGAGTTGTGATTCCTAGGCAGGGGACAGGATCACCTCTCGGTGACTCCTGGCCTTAAAAAAAAAGAAGGACCGCCTCCGGGGAGACTACTAGTCAGCATTCGACACCTGACCAGTTTCGCTCATTCTCGCTGTTTCCACACTTCGAGCCTCTTCCGATGTTGCTCACGATAAGGAGATATTGCAGAACATCTAGCACCGCTCGTCATTCACGCTCACTCTCATAAATAGTCTCCGACCAGTGCGCCACCTCTGACATCGAGGTTGTTAAATCCACCAGTTCTAGAAAGCCTTCCATGCACCGCTACCATGGAAAATAATACCTCAACAATCCGAAGATGTAGATCAAGAATTCCGATCATCGCGTACGTCGAGTCTGCCCCGCCCTCAGATATTTGAACTTCTATCCTATATCAGCCTCCATGGTCACCTTCGCCGTACGGGGCAACGAAGCCGTGGGCCTAATGTCCCCTTCCATAAATCACAAGACTGTACCCCAGGCACCCTGGCCCGACTCACTACAGGTGTGACTTGCTCTTTGCGAGCATGGATCCCAATTGGAGTATCTACCAGGGTGGCACGACGCTATGGAAAGTGAGCGCCGGCTGCAAAATCTCATGTCTGGCCACTGTCATTGTAGTCAAGCCATCCGCTATGTCGTTTGAAACACTCCCTCCCTGGTCTCTGTGACCCATGTAGAGTTTTTCTCATGCTGATCCGTGCCTCGCCCACTCTCATCTAACACCCATCGGATAGTCGTTCGCCAAGGATGGTCTGACGCCCTACGGATGATCATACAGAGTCGCAGACATCCATGAAGTCTGTTTCTATGCTCCGGTCGCGTTCTTACGACGCTATTCTCCGCCGTGTGTCTGGTTCTGTACGTCCATCCTCTCTTTATCGAAGCTGGATGATTGAGTACTGACTCAAGAACTCCGGACGGCCGGCGCACTGACATGAACTTTAGGTCCAAAGCTCAATATCAGCCTGATCTGATCGATCTCAATGCAATCCAGTGAGACAGCCGGCGAGCAACGATGCAGTATCCGACTTCGTTTGACGCAACAAATCCAAGCCTAGGCTGGGGCGGATTCGGAGACCCGACCTCTATCGGGAACAACACCATCATGCCTCTGCAACCGCCGTTGCAGTCTACGCAGGACCTCTCATCGCGTACGCTGACCTTGTCAAACTCCGAATGGTGGTTCTTTTTGAGCACCAGTGGTCCGTCCCGAGCCAATACTAATGCCGTACGACTGTGATAATGCCCTCAGTACGCCACTCGAGTGTCTATGATGTACTAAACATAATACTTTAATATTACCCTACTAACGAAACTACGTAACTGACTCGGAACCCGTCTCGGGCCTCAGGGATGTTGACGCCACCTAGAATATCTATATCTCTACCGAGAATCGTCCTAGCCCACTCCCCATCTAATCTGGCTTCTTAGTTACTGTGAATGTTACTAATGTAAACGGACTGCTCATTCATAATGCACGCTTATAGCAAGCACCTTTGCTCTGGTTTAACATCATATGTGCCATCCCGACCTCGTACGAGATTAGACAAAAGTCTTTTATTGAAACTCCCCTGCCAGTTCAAGTTCCGACGGCACGAGGTATGGAGGGACAACCTTGATACTGATGACAAGCTTCACGACATAGAGAACTATACAAAGTTGACGGTGGTAAGCTAGCACGAGAGGGTAAACAAACATAGGACAGAGTAGATACAATCGGGACAGATACGATAAAGCTAAAAGTAACGCGACGCTGCAATAGACGACAAGAGCGAGCCAGGGTGGATTTTTCTGTTCTCAATCCCCGTCAGGATGCCCGAGAAAAATGAAATTTCGTTTCGCCACAGTGAGAGTGCCTTCCACGACCTTGGCGTCGGGCGACGAGCCGGGACTCTGCGGCAGCGACAGCAACTGAGCCCGGGACCTCAGGATCCTGAGACAACAGAGGAGGCAGGACTACTTAGTTGGGCAACTGGAGGAGGGCGTCCCATCCATCGATGTCGAAAAATGTGGTTTGATTCGCGAACGCGGGCTGATGTGTCGGGAAGATATTGTTCTCGGGAAGTGGGCCCATGTCGAGCGTCGCGTCGGGTTGGAGCAGCGCGAAGTGGTTGAGCAGGTAGTCGACATCGTTCCCGGACCCTGGAGGGTTGGGCGGGGATGTCATAGAGGAATACCCACCGGGCGGGATCTGGTACTGGGCCTGGGGCGGGAAAACCGCAGGCGACGAGAGCATGACGGCCGTAGGCATCGAAGACGTGATGGGAAAGGGGAGTGGTGCTGGGGAGAAAGCCGATGTGTGATGACAGTGGTGAGGGACAGACCCGGGGTGCGGCGGAGCGAGGAACGAGGAGGGGGGAAGAGGCGGGGAGAAAGGAAGGGTGGCAGATGGCGGGTGGAAAGACAGCGGCGCAGCGAAGGACGTCGGCGTCGTCGTGGACGATGAGGATGACGGTTCATACATGGTGGGATGGGTGACAGGACGGTACGCGGGCATGGGAGCCAGGTATGTGTCGACGGGAGTCGTTGGAACTGGGAGGGAGGCTGACGCATGGGATGGGAAGAGATTGGACGCGGGTACTGTGGAGGAGGGAAGTGATTGAGCCCGCTGCAACGGGTACGGCGACGACCGAGCGGTCCCTTTCGGCGACCGCTTGCGACCTGGGGCTCCGGACTCGGCATTCGCGGATTCTAGAGCCTTGCGCTTTCGCTCCTCCCGTTTCTCCTCCTTCCTCTTCAGCTGAGACTCTGCGGAGTGGAAGGATGGGTAGCGATTGACATGGAACGCTCTGACCTTCGTTTGCATCACCTTCCAGAACGCCTTTTTTTCATCAGGTAGCTCTGCCCACATCGCCTTAAGAAGTAGTGACAGTCCTTTCTGTGTGGGAGTCTTCCTCTCACCCCGAGCCCAGAGCAACAGCGGGAGCGAGAACTTGTTGAACCACTTGCGAAATAAGAGGAAATCGTTCGGCGGGTTTCTGATCTCCCCCTTCTTCGACTTCACAGTCACTGCGAGCCATTCGACGAGAGCCTCAATGGTCTTTATCGGGTAACGAGGTGGAGGACTGAGGTGATAGGACATCGTTGTGGGTAGCGGCTGACGATTTATGGAATCGTGTCATTAACGGACAAATAGATGCATGGAACGGCAGGCACGTACCGTATGCAAGCAGAAGGAGTGGGTGGGCAGGACGACAGCAGAAGAACAGAACAGAACAGTGACCACCAGCCCTGCGTCGACCGCCGTTAAATATCCCGCACGCAAAGCGTGCACCCTAGCCGATGCCCAACGACTCCCAGTTCTGTGGGTGCGCGCGTCTACGTTTGCCACTGAAACGCATTGACTACTTCACGTACCAGGCTTTGCGTGCGGTGGGGCGGCAGTGACACACCAGCATCCCTGGGATAAGCTAGATGGACAGAAGAGGAAAGTAAGCAGAACACCGCGAGTTCTGGGCCTATCACGCTCGCAGGAGAATAAAGCCAGAGTTTCACAGGCGCGACTAAGTTGCCAATCTCAGTTCCCATCCCCTATGCCCAAGCCGGCGCTGTAGAATGGCCGGACAAACCTAAGCGCAGAGGCGTTCACGAGACTCGATCTGCTGCCATTCTCGCCAATGTCGAGTGCAGGGCTGTGGACGGCCCAGGGACTAGCGGCCGTGGAAGAATGGAGAGGAGCTGCCGCGCACCGAGACCAGGGAACCCCGTGGTGCTAAGGAGAGCCAAGATTGTGGGAAAGGGAGGGCGATCATTTGAGGGAGCAGGAACGTGACATACAACGTCGAAGGCACCCGAAATTCGCGCACCGACAGCAAAGCTGCGCAGAGTGCGAATACAGTCCGCCGCTTTGCTTTCTCGACAGGCTCCTCAGTGGCTCCCCAGGACTACAGTCTTTCCAGTCTTCCACGCCGCTGTCTTTGCCCGCTACAAGTCTGCGTTTCTCCAAGTCGGATCGACCCACTCCAAGCCCAACACGTCGAACACCTCCTTCTCCGTCTTCGGATGGAACTCCTTCGAATCATACCGCCGAGTGCTACACGTCTGAGTCAGTGTCAGTGGCGGGCGAACTAATCGGCACGATACGCACATCCCCGAGCTGTCGAACTTCATACCAAGCTTGTCCTTTGCCCACTGCCGGAGGTCCCGCTGGAACATGATCGAGCCCGTCCTGCGCATTGCCCTGTCATCGACATCGACACCAACACCGACGCTCCGCCACCGAGGAGCAGAGCACAAGCACTCACCATCCGACGACAGCGGTCCAGTAGACCTCCGGTGGCGCAAAGATGAGGTCGAGTCGCCGGCGGGTGCCGTCGTACAGTGGAGACGAGGCAGGGAGGGTAAACACGGTGAGTGCCTTCTCCAGGCTGTCCCAGTGTTGCTGGCGGAGGGGGTTGTGGGCGTGGAAGCCGCCGAGATCTGTCCGCAACATGAGGAAGGAGATTCTCCGCATACATTCGCGCGACGTACGCATGACGTGTGTCATCATGCCTGCCGCGGTAGCGAATCTCAGCGGACGCGAAATGTGGCGAGACAGGGAGCACTCACCACGTTCGTGGAGCCGCCGTACGAACCGCTTGCAGAGCCCCTTCATTTTCGATTTGTCGGGATGAGTGAAGACGATGTCTACGTCATTGCTCTCCAATTTTCCGCGTCGGTAGCTGAGCTTCTGTTAAAAACATCGTGGCCGCAGAGTGGTGGATGGACGTCACGTACCCTCCAACGATCGTCGAGACGCACCCAGGCTCGAACTCATCGAGCTCCTTCATCACGACGCGCCCCATCTCCTCGACCTCTGCCCGCGGGATCCTGCCACACAGAAGTCGGTCGTATCAGCCTCTCGACCGCACGCACATAGGGTGGTCCACGTACTTCTTCATAAGGTCCTCCCTCAGCCCTATGGCGATCTTCACCCAACTCTCTCCCAGCCCTTCGTCCTCGCGTTGCCCGCGTATCCATCCTTTCTTCCGCGTCTCTTCGACCTCGATGATCTCGCTCCGCCCCTCGATGTCCGCACGCTCGACTCCGTAGTAGATCTCGAGGTCGTCGAGCGTGCGGAGGTTGAGGTTGTACAGGCGACGCGCGGTCGTCGGGCCGATGCCATAGACTGAAGCGAAGAGGGATAATGCCTGGAACCGTTCGGAGGCCTTGATCGTCTCTGAGCGATCGCGAGGATAGCGTATGAGTGCGCGGGTTGGAGGGGGGCAAGAGGGATCAACGAGGGGGTTGCGCACCTGCCTCTGATATCAGTCCGCTGTCCAGATACTGTTCGATCTAGACCGCGCGTCTTGTGAGCGACATGTCTCAACGCCTTGTCGGACACGACGACTCACTAGTGCCGTAATTTTGGGGCCCACGAATGGCAGCATCCCCACGTCCTTGGCCGATTTGATCGTATGTGGATACGCTGGAGCCCGCATCTGATTCTGAGCAAGAAGACCGGGAGCATGCAACAGGCAGGGTAGCGGACGCACATTTGATTACGGACACCGCCCGCTCGTAGCTCAGCGCGCTGCGATCCTCTCCCTCCAACGCCCTACTCTGCCGGACAGTGTCCAGCGCGCGCACGAGGTCTTGATTCGGACAGACGAGGGGGGAGGCGCGCTGGCATGCGTACCGTGAGGTGTGGCTGAGCTTCTCGACGTTGGTCGGAATCGGTGGGTCCGGAGGGAGCAGACTCTTCGGGGTAGCGGCGACCGGACCATCCCCCTCAATCGCAGGTACATAAATATCTGACGTAGACTGGGGTGGGGGGAAAGGGAAGTGACGTGCGCCTTCGGTGCCAGAGGGACGGGGAGAGATGAGCGGGGAAGGGGACACGGATGGGCTGGAGCACCCGCACGGCTTGCAGTTGCACTCCGGGCAGTGCTGGACGGTCGTATCGTGCAGGTCTGGTACGGCAACGTAATCCTCACATGGCAGAGGTCCGCCGCGCGCGACAGAGTCGCGCAGCCATTGAGGCGTGACGACCGCTTTTGTCTTCTGTGCGGGGCATGAGCGGCGCATGCAAGAGGCGGGACAGGGAGATGTTCTTGTTTGTCGCTCCAAACAACATAGTATTGTTTGACACGCACCGCTATGTCCCACGGAACATGCCTCTCCAGCCGCCGACGCATCGACACAGCCGTGATGATAACATCTGCGTCCTTTGCGTTCCTGCACACACCACCGGTTTCGCGGTCGGCGAGGCCGACGAGGGATGCCAGGGTCCCAACATCCATCTTTGCTTGAACGATGAAGAGCTTGGTGTCAGGGAGCGTCTTCACGCTTGTACTTGAAGTCTTCCGCTGCTTCATTGGTGGCGGCCGCGACGGAGACCGAGACGACGGCGTCTCAGACTTCCCTGGAGGAGGGACATTCGACGCTGCACGCTTGAAGGGCATAGCAAAAATATGACTACTGCATCGCAGGAAGTCAATACTGGACGCATATACGTGGAGAGGACAAGAGGGAAACCGCGACAGACGGGCATCTTGCAGCTCGTAGAAAGGCGCCCTTGATGATGTCACTTTCCACGCGGCTCGTCTGTGAGCGACACCAGTATGATCTCACAAACAGCAGTCGAAAGGGAGATTCAAAACGCACAAAATAAGAATGATGCGCTCGGCTGTGGGTCAGGATCCTCGTCGACATGGTGGAGGCAAGACGCAAAGCTAACGCAGGCGACGACTGTTGTTTAGCGCTTGATAACCACTATTACGTAATGTTATACTCAACGCCTGACGCTTAATCCCAACCACCATCGGGACGACAAAAGGATTTTCCCCCTGTATAAAAGCTGGTTTGACGACGATATGTTCGAAAATCTTTTGAAAAATTATCTCAGGGTGCTCCAGACAGTAGCAAGTGCATATTATTACACGCATCATGTAAACAAGCAAGAATTGGCCTCCTCCCACATGCCGCCTTTAAATTTCAGTTAGAAGTGTGGTCCACAACGTTGCCGTCGGCGAGAGAGATACAGCCTACAAATATCTATAAGGACTTACTCATATACCCGTGTAATGTGGTGTTTTGATACTCCTAAGCAGTATTATTCGACTTAGAGGCGACTCCGAGCGAGCACCCATGACCCCGCAACACAGCTTTTTCTGCCCCGTGCAGTTTGATATGGACGCCCGCCTCATGCATTCCACAACAAATAATGTTATTTGTACAATAAAGCGGCAGGGAGGAATATGAAATTGAAGGGGAACGAGTGGCTCAACGATGTCCACCGTTGGCCCAGACATTGCGTCCATGAATTTTGTAATGCTGCATAGGAACGGGGTGTAAACAACTCCGGAATGCGTCGGACGTACGTAACAGTCAAAATTACATGGCACAGGTATTATACGGTACGGTTTCCAGTGCACAATGGCAGCTAGGCCTGATCTTATCGTATGTTGGCTTGATTTGCGGACACCAGTGTCAGCGGCCGAGTCTTGCGCCTTCTCATAACAAACTAAACACATCTAGTCAGTCAGTTAGTGCAACACGGCTCCACGAACTGTCCCGCCGTGCTGCGGCTCTTGCCCGAGCCCCCCGAACCCGGAAGGTGGCCGGCGGGGGGGACAAAGGAAAAAAGAGACGCGCACCGGTCCTTGCTCTCTCCAACCATCATCAACCACGACCCCCCTCCCTCCCCTCCTCCATTCCTCGGCCTCTGCGCTCCCCACCCCATCCCACATAACAATAATACATCGCGCACAATGAGCATCGACTCAAAGACCAAGAACGAGGAGACACCCACCGTCCCCGCGAACAACGTTAACAAGCCCGCCCATCGCCGCGCGAAGAGCATCGCCGAGCAGATCGCCGAGAACTGGCGCGCCCTGCCCAAAGGCGAGCAGCAGAGATGGACAGCGACGACTAAGGCCATCGAAGACGACTCGGTAAGTCTCCTCGTCTCGTCCAGTCCCCATGGTCGACGTCCTGACTCCAACCACCCAACCACCCAACCGCCGCCGCCATCCCCCTTCCTCAACCACCACCACCCAGGACTTCGAGCCCCTCCACCTCCACCTCGAGCCCCGCCCTCTCCCTCCCTCAGCCGACCACGAGCTCGAGCTCGATCTCGAGCAGTTCCCCGGCGAGTCCCGCTACCCCACCTACGACTCCATCGAGAACACCACCGCCTGGTTCGTCGACGACCTCCTCTTCGCCCCAGTTGCCCTCCCCGTCGCGGGCCCCATTATGCTCCCGCCTTGGCGCCGCCCCGGCGCGTTCTCGGGTGGCCTGGACAACGTCTCCTTCCGCACGATCATTCCCCTCCCGAGGGACGAGGAGGACGAGGAGGCCGCGAAGGCGCGCTGCTCGACGCCCGAGGCCGAAGAGCACTTCGAGGAGCTCAAGGCGCTGATTTTGGCGCATAAGAAAGCGGAGGCGCAGGCGCAGGTGCAGGACGCGACGAAGTGCAACGCCTCGAAGCGTTGGCGTCCGCGGTGGACCATGAGGCGAGGTGGCCAGTGAAGGGACAGATACGGGGCCCCCAAGAGCTAAGGATACACCAGCGGTCCCATACGACGACGGGCATTCCAGTTCGTCTTCATTCCTTGTGGTGAGAGAGATATTCTGGATAGTGTACGATTAAGCGGCAGAGTTGCATGCGAGAGGAGGACGGCACTTGTGTATCGTGTTATGTTGTTGTTGAATGCTTTGTATCGTTAACGTCCTCATCTGATTATAACATTGGCCACATTCTGAACTGGAATTAGGATCGTCAGTCGAACGCAATAGATGCATGCGGAGAAACATACCTAATCTGGGTATTCGCTTGTTGTCCGAGAATATCGGGCAGGATGCGGTGCCACGGCGATCCAGTGGCGATCCATGACGGTCGCTGGCGGCTACAAGGCAGCTACCCACCATTCAGCGGCATTAAAGAGCAAAACTGTGCGCTGGACGAATCGATGATTATTCCGCTGTCCTTACACCCACAATGTTTGGGATAAGCAGCGATGCAGGTAGGATCATGTTAAGGACCCGACACTCTAACACAAGAAACGTACCATAGCAGACCGCCACGAGGATGAAGCAAATCACGCAGTCAGAATGTGAGACACATGGACTATGTCGATTTCCGTCGAAATACACGGGATACTACTGACGCAACCGGCCGAATGAATGTCCTCGAGAAAGGCGGGGCGAGGTACATGGAGAGGCCGATCCTCACGGGAAGGAGGGCCTGCAGCAGTCCAACACACATAAGCCACATTTCCTCACCTCGTATTCCGTGCGCATACAGCATGCAGTGAACGGAGACACCAGGCTCACCTTCGTCAAAGCATACGCCACGACGGCATTCGCGACGTCTCCTGCGATCCTGCCCGTCAGGACGGCCTCCGCATGGCGTTCGGCCTGCTCCTCCGGCGAAAGCGCAGGCGGCTTGCTGCCCTTCTCGTACCCGAACCACCCATACCTTCTCCCGACCCGCTCCGCCCGCGCCTCGCCCTCAACCATCCACTCCCGGAACCGCTCCCCAACCCAGCTCTCACGGACCTGTGCCGCCATCCCTGTGTCGCCTTCGGTCCCAGGTCTGGGCGCGAGCGCGCGCACGATGCGTTCTCCGACGCCGAAGCCTCGCGCGGCGAAGAAGAAGCCTGCGACGGGCACTATGGCGGTGAGCTCATGCAGGATGCCGAAGGAGATGATGAGAGAAGGGAGCGGGGTGCGTGTGCGCTGGGATAGCGCAGCGAGGGCCTGCTTGTATGGGCCGAGCTTGGAGTTCGAGGCGGGTAGTGGCGGTCGCATTGGAAGAGCAGAAGTGTCATATAGGCCGTCGAGGACGAAGGAGACGACGAACAGAGGATTTCTTCGTGAGCCCGAGCAGACTCGCCTGCCTGTCTGTCAGTGTGTCTGTGAGCCGGGACCTGGCAACGACCTGATTGGCTGACGAGTGCCCTGAACCTGCCTTTTCAGGGTGCTGACGTCAGAGTTGTCATTTTGGTTGAGCCTGCGCTCGGCGGTCGCGGCAGCTGGCGGGTTGGCTCATTACCTTCGCCCAACCTTCGCCTGCTTCACTACTCCCGGACTTATCCCAATGTTCCTCATTAATCATTCCCAGCCAATTTCGCCTCCGGAACGTATGCGAAGACGCAGGCGCATATACACGGCCATTGCAAGTACGCGTCACCGAATGAGTGTGTGGGTCTCCCACACCGCGACGAACCTTTGTGCCTCGACCAGTGGCGTGGCACCCGGTTGTGACCGTAGACTACTAGATTACCCTGGACATCTGGGCTTTATAGGTGCGTTCTCATTCGTGGTCCCACCCACAGTAAACTACGGTATTCCGACCGTGGTTCCACCAAGCCGCCACATCGATTCTTTGAAGTTGTATTGCATCGTGCTTCGATCGCCGATTTACCTGCCACGCGTCTCCCAGCACAGCGTCAAGGTCTTTCCCGACACGTGTACAGCTAATCCGAGAAACCCGGAACGCGCCAGTGGCTGGCCACTTCCGCTTGGGAGCATCAGCAAGGGTTTGGAACTTGGTTTGGACTGATGGATGATTGATCTAGACTCTACACAGGGCTCCACCATAACTGTTGGTGATGGTTTGCCTTCATCAACGCTATGAGGTAATCGCACGCCATTGCATCCTTGGACAACGTCTTTATCGACCTCCAATGCGCGCCTGCGATTCAAGTTCCTGGAGCTGCTCCCCACGACTTGGACCACCCCCACCACGCTTCCTTCACCTTCGGTCCTCATCCGGCATACCAACTCAATCCTCCGGACTGAGCTCCCAACCGCGCACGGCACACGACCTTCACGTGTTACGATCGAGCTCTAGCCGTCACCATGGCCGAGTACGACATGAAGAGAGACGCGAAGGATGTGTCGGACGCTGGCTCGAGCATCTCGAGCGACGAGGAGCAGGCGATCGTCAAGAACCAGGTCGAGGAGGAGAGCGGCCACCAAATCAAGTATAGGTCATGTTCATGGCAGAAGGTCAGTTACCATCTTGCATTCTCCGCCTTCTCTTCCAATCCCACTCCCGCATTGCCCCTTCTCCATTCATTTCGCGAACCTCCGGGCGTTGTGGGTCCTTGTGTATCGTCACTCGTGCTGACTGGAGCCCCGACCAGACTGCGGCCCTCCTGTTTTCAGAGTACATCTGCTTGGCCATCCTCTCGTGAGTGCCGATCGACTCATTTGTGTTTCATCCGGCGTGTCTGACCGGTCAGCCACCACCCCCTTCGCGACTGCCTGATACAATGCGGTGCGCCCGATCACGCAGCTTTCCCTGGTCCTTCTCCGTCCTTGGACTTGTACCTGGCATTATCTTGACGCTCGCCGTGGCCGCATGTGTGCTATACACCTCGCTCGTGCTCTGGAGATACTGCATGAAGCATCCAGAGAGTACGTCGCAGCAGGGTTCCATCCTCTCTCCATCCTTCTTACCCTCCCTTTTGCCATGCTCAGTCCGCGATGTATGCGATATCGGTCAAGCGCTGTTCGGCGGTTCGAAGTTTGCATATAATGTCACCGCTGTGTTCTTCCTCTTGAACAACACGTTCATCCAAGGCACGTGTGCTCGCTTCCATGTCTTATACTGCGACCCTCACATCGCCTCGATAGCCCTTCACGTTCTTGTTGGTGCGAAGCTGCTGAACACCCTCACGAACTCTGCGGCGTGCACGATTGCATTCTCGGCCGTCGCCACAGTCATCTGCTTCGTCTTCACCCTCCCGCGCACGTTGAGCGAGCTGTCGCACCTCGGCCTCTTCTCCGCCGCCACCATGGGCATTGGTGCGTATTTCCCTTGGCCCTGAGCCTTTAATGATCGAGGCTGAGGCGTGCCTCCACCGGCAGCTGTCCTGCTTGCCATTATCTTCGCGGGGGTCGAGGACCATCCGTTCGGCTGGACGCCGGGCGACGACCCGATCGTCACCCTCTGGCCTGTCAAGGGCACGACCTTCGTCGCGGGCATGAGCGCGTTCATGAACATCACCTACACGTTCGTCGGCCAGATCACGCTCCCATCCGTACGTCCCCCGCCTCTCTCCCCATCTTGCCTCCTGGCCCTCGCTAACCACACATCCATGGCCAGTTCATCGCCGAGATGAAGGAGCCGAAGGACTTCCCGAAGGCGCTCTGGGCGGTCTCAATCGCGGAGATGGTCGTCTTCACGCTCTGCGGCGCGCTCATGTACCACTGGGTGGGGAATCAGTACATGACAGCGCCCGCATTCGGCTCGCTCTCCCCCTTGTACAAGAAGCTCGCGTTCAGCTTCGCGGTCCCGACGATCGTGTTCCTCGGCGCGCTCTACGGGAGCGTCACCGCGCGCTTCGTGTTCTTCCGCATCTTCCAGAGGAACTCGCGCCACCGCCACAGCAACACGCTTAGGGGGTGGGGGACGTGGGTGGGCATCATCGCCGCGAACTGGGCCGTCGCGTTCGTGATCGCGGAGGTCATTCCCTTCTTCTCGGACTTGCTGTCATTGATGTGCTCGCTCTTCGGTGCGTCCCCCCTTCTCTTAGACTGTCCTTTGTCCTTCTACTTTTTTGAGATCGACAACTGACTGGCTTTGCCTTTATGTGGGATGGCAGATTGTTGGTTCGGGTTCATCTTCTGGGGAATGGCGTACCTGACGCTGTACCCCGGCAAGGCGCGCTGGACGGGCGTGTGGCGGTCCGCGCAGACAGCGCTCAACTACTTCATCATCCTCGTCGGCGCGTTCATTCTCGTAGGGGGCACGTACGCGTCCGTGCAGAGCATCGTGGACTCGTACCGCAAGTCTGCGTACGGCTCCGCATTCACTTGCGTAAGCAATGCACTATAAACTTGTTGCAACAGCATCGAGTTGCTATGCATCACTTGTGGTAGATCGGGCGCCGTGCGTCTGACAGTACATACATGACACTGATTCTCAAGTGTACATACCAATGCATGTACAGATACCAGTAGATATTAAGTGTGCGGAAGTTCATGCCGCGTTCAAGAAGACCGCGTCGAAGACCTTCTGCTTTTGCGCGCGCACCAGGTATGGAGAATCCCAGAGCGCGACCAAAAACACCGCAGATGAACCTCGGCACACTAAGTTGCAGCAGTAAGCCGCATGAGCGGTTTGGACAGCGACCACGTCAAATAGAGTATCTATTTGATCCGGTGCAGAACTAGTGGAGCATGTTTCACCGGACTGCTCGTCGCGTTGCCAGTGGCCTGGATCTTCGCAAACGTTCGAGTGGCTTACAGTCCACACGGCCACCAGAGCTCCTGCCGACTATGACCGACGCCAAACGGTCCATGCAACTTCAATACCTCGAGTCTCGGCCTGGCCCTGAGGCCGACACGATGGCGCAAGCCTTGAGCTTGAGGGTGCGTCAGCGGCACCGCTGGGGCTAGCGATGGACACAAGGATGTGTGCGGCATTAATATCGCAAGTCCGCCTAAGCGGAGTTGAGATCCATGGGAAGGACTGTACCAGTCGGTGGAATAAAAACAAGTCACGACAACATGTTGTACATTTCAAGTACTGGTCCTGCAGACTCATTTGCATTTATTTTTACACGCAGATTTCTCAGCACACAACCGTCCCACATCAAGTCATCCGGGGGGTCCTCGTCCTCACGGCACACTCGTCAGCCCACCAACCCCTTCCTGCCCGGTACCCCCGATCACAGCCCCAGCGCCTCCCTCCTCCCCTTGCTCCTCTCGTCGAAGTACGGCACCTCGCCGATGCTCACCGCGCGGTTCCCCTCGCGGTCCGCGTTCCCGTAATCCATCGTCGCCGTGTGGAACGTCGCGCGGTTGTCCCATATCGCGACGTCGTCCTTGGCCCACTGGTAGCGCACCTGCAGGTCGTGGTTCTCCGCGACGTGCCGGAAAAGGTACTGGAGCACGTCTGCGGACTCGTCGGGGGTCAGCTCGACGATGCGCGTCGTGAACGAGCGGTTGACGAAGAGCGTCTTGTAGCCCGTTACCGGGTGCGTACGGACCACCGGGCTGCGCGGGGAAAGGGGAGGGGGGGAAGGGGAGGGGAGAGGAGCGTCAGTGGTGGTCAAGGGCGGAAGGAGAGGACGGGCGTACTGAACGGCGGTGAGGTCCTCGCCCTTATTGAGTGGCGAGCCGCGCAGGTCTTGGATCTTCAATCCGTTGGCCTTTGCGTACTGTATGACGGTTGGCGAGTTAGTGATCTGGCTCAGTTTACGCAGCCGGAACTCAAAACATACCACGTTGAAGAAATCAGCATTGTGCACTGCTGTCAATCCCTCGAGGAAGCGCTTGAACGCGGGCGAGAGGCGGTCGTAGGCCTCGTAGCCGCTTGCCCACTGCGGGCGGGAAAGTAAACGTGGTTAGAAATGGGGGAATTCCGGCGTCCGATCGCACGGGCGACAGGGAGGACAACATACGAGTGTGTCACCGCCGACTGCGTGCGCGGGGAAGGTTTAATGTGAGGCAACCTTGATCTTATTTTAAGACGGCTTGTGGGTGCATGCTTACCCTTCGGGAGTGTATGCATCTTGAGGATCTGCGAGTACACAAATAACGGTGAGAGTGAGAACTCTGATACACGAGGCCCAGAGGCCCCGCCACGCACCGCGTAGTCCGAGGGGACCTTTTCAAACGTGATGTCCGCGTGCCAGCCAGAGCTCGCGCGCTGGCCGTCCACAACGTCCGCGCGCGCGATGCCGCCTGCATGCACCAACTTCGGATCAGCTGCGCACGCTCGCATTGTGGATGCAAGAGCAAAGACGTACCCATGGACGAAATGACGGATACCTCCGGACCAAACTCGGGTGTCGACTCCGAGATAGGGTGGATATGGAGGCCAGATGACTCGGGCTTGCCGGAGAGCGTTCCCAGGCGATCGGCGAGCTTGAGCTGGTCCTCGATCTTGAGGTCCTGCGCCTTGAAGAAGACGACGCCGCGCTCGGAGACGAGACGCGCGAGGTCGCGCAGCTGCTCATCGGAGTTCGGCGCGTTGAAGATCGCAGTCAGCTGCGTGGAGGGATCTGAGGGAGCGGATTATCAGGTCGCGCATCGAGGGCTGTGATGACTCAGACGTCTAGAGGGCGGGGCGCGTGCGCAGCAGCGTTCTCAGAACGCTGAATCCCAAGTTCAAGCACCATGAGCGAACAGATCGCGTATCGCGCGCGTGAATGGAGGGAGATTAGTCTCGTACACGACTTTCTGGGTACGAGACCAATGTGGATGGGCGGAATGGCAGGGCCATGACAGTCAAGATGGGCGGCCGCCAATGCCTATTCATCAATGCCTATTCATGTCGCCGAGCGCACCACGAAGGTGTAGACCGAGGAACCCGCAGGTGAGACACACCTGTGAAAGCCGTCCCTATGTGTGGTGTTTCGTCTTTCGCGGGGTATCGAGAGAGAGAGCGGAGGAGACCACGTTCTATCGAGTCAGCCATCGTGGTAGCGGTGAGGAATCGGGGTGGGGCGAAAGGTGGTGAATGTGAGGGATGAAAGTGAGGGCGGGATGAGAGAGACGTCCTGCGCGGCGATAAGACGAAGATATAGATATATCGAGGGATGGCCTGGCGAGAGCAGCGAGGCCCATGACGATGGGAGGCTGCTGGCCTGAGCGAGTAGCACGCCATCTGGGCTTCGGTTTCTTTGATCATTGGCGCACGATTAGCCATGGTCAGATGTTGAGCAGACGTACCTCTATTATAGAGATTTATTTAATCGCCCCGACGTAATGGTCCTTGAACGGTCCTCTGTAAATCGAACGTCATCTCGTGGTCAATTTTCTCCTAGGCTGTCCCAAGGTGGGTCTTGTGGAGTGAGCACTTGAAGGCGGGTATTGACTATAACGTTGGTGTGATTTGGTGTAAATGAGAGTTGCTAATAGAAAGAGCTGTAGAGCGTGAGGAAGTGGAGGATTGCGTTGGGATTGCGGGGGTGTCTGCAGTTGAGGAGACCACCTCAGCCTCATGGAGCCTAGATAAACGCGCGCTTATCCGGTCCGCAGCCCCGGAACCGCAAATGGACATTCGACTCCGAGCGCCTGCCGTGGTTCTTTGCTGTCACTGCCACCGCCGTCATTTGGGCCACTCCAGTCGTCGTTTACTACAGCGGAATCATCGGAACGCGTTTCGTAAGTAGTGGTCGCTCCGAAGCCTTGCGTAGTTTGGAACTGTCAGCTCCATGCGGTTATGAAGTTTTGGGCTCACCCACGTGGCGGCAATGCCGCTGGGAGCTGTCAAGGTGCCTGCGCATCCTTGCGATCCAAGATCCGGGCTGACAGGGACAGCCATACGGTAGATGGGAGGCTTCAAGAGCCACGGTACATGGCGTGCTGAGGTTTTTCACATGGACGATGGATATGGACAGTGCAACCGCTGGCCCGATGTTCAAGCTTCAAGCTTCAAGCCGTGCATTGACTGCCCTCCTTACTAACTACCCACAGGTATGTCCATCCTGCACTGCAACATCTCGTATGAATTTTCATTCTACCCATCGGAGACCTTTGCCATACGTTGACTCAAAATATTTCTATGCTGAAGGAAAAAGATATAAGTGAGGACCGGGAGCAGGTCACGTTCCTTATCCCGGTCCTTACAGAATCCCACCTTTGAAGACGCTGTGTGTCAAGCTCTCAAGGCACACCATGTGGCCGCTAATTGTGCCATTTTGTAGTCGCTGAAGACCGCACTGATCTATGCCTGCCCGGATCATCAAGCTTCTGGCATTCTTGCGCCTCGTAAACTGCGTTTTGAAACGTGTCCGCTCATAAGATGGTGGCACAGCTCTCTTCCTCCGTTGATTTTACACACCGGAACGACGGAGCCTCATGGTGCCTGCCCTCCAAAACACCAAGTTTGAACGTGCTGTAACGGCGATTTGGTCCGTGTTGAGTCCCACTGAATAACGATTGACGCACGCTTTCCATATGAGCCCTCCTTGTTTCGAGCTCTCTCCCCAGCTTACTTTCGCTTCTCTTTGGAGCTGGGTCTCCTTTTCTTTCTTTCAACTTCTTTCAGCTGGTGGGTTGCGCTGACTCCGTGTTCGACCGGTGGTGTCTGTGGCTAACAACCTTTTCACAGCTGCGCGGCTTCTTTCTTTCACGAACTTATTCACCATTCATTCGTCTGCAACACCCCTTTCATAATACCTTCACGTCACACTATCGCGCCAATAATGCCCTCCTTCGACCGTCTTCTCGTTCTCACCGTCCTCGCACTCGCGGCTTCCACTCTCTCTGCACCCGTTGGTACGGACCGCAGCCATGTACGTCGTCTCACTATGGCCTATGCTTATTGCGCTTACTGAGTCCCTGCAGAACGTCGTGCCGACAGAGCGCGGTAGCATTCAAAATGATGTCCTATCCATGCCCACTGCGAACGATGTTGGGGAGGCCAGGGCGGATACGGATGACCGCGCCCTTGACGAGGAAGACATCAGCGGCACTCTTGAGGCCCGCGGCCTGGATGCAGACTCCGAGGAAGAAGATGCACACCTCGACCATGAAAATGCAGGAGATTATAATCTTCAGCGCCGGGCGGCGACGACAACCAAGACGACATCGAAGCTGAAGCCCACTAAGGCGAAGACCACTAAGGCGAAGACGACGGCGAAGGCAACAAAGACGAAGCCCGTGAAGCCTACCAAAGTCAAGACGCCAGCTAAACCTACAAAGACGGCCAAGATTACGACCAAGCCTGCGAAGGCGCCGACAGCCAAGGCGACGTCCAAGGGTTTTAAGACCACGAAGGTGACGGGAACGGCGGCACCGAGCGCGGTGAGTCTCTTGACGGCGAGATACTCGTTGCTCAGACTTACTTTCGCTTGGCAGTGCCCGACCAAGCAGCCGGCGAAGAAGCCTAGGGCGTTCATCGCACGCGCATACGAGTACTTTGCGCGGCTCTTTGCGCGGGATGCGGAAGAGTTTATTGGTTGGCATGGTACCAACAGTGTATGTCACCTCCTCGCTCTACTCTGTGTGCGCTCGACTGACGTTTCAAACAGGACACAGCTGCGTTCTGGGCGAAAGAGGGACAGATCAAGAAACCCGTCAAGATCAAAGGCGGAAAGAAGGTGACCGCAGGCACGAGCCAGGCTGACGAACAACTCGGCCCTGGTTTATACGTGAGTGACGACATGACGGTGTAAGTGTTCTTTTACTATTTTGCAACCCCACTGTCGTTGTATGCTGAGTTGGAGTACTTACCTTGTTGCACAGGGGATTCTTCTTCGCCAATGGCAACGGTAATTTGAACGCAGGCACTACCCCCAAGTTGTGCGCAATCTACGCCAAGTCATCCCAGAACTGGCGGATTGCCTTCCGTAAGGCCTTTTTTGACCTGAATCTTGTCAAAGACTCGGAGGACAAGGAGGAGAGGCGCAGGCTGGAGGTGGAACGCCTCAAGCACATCAAAAAGGTTATGCCCGATATTCATGGGCCGCAGAGCGTGGTCAAGTTTGCTCCCCTTGACCGTGATCAAAGTACGTTAGCCTGACTCTTACTTCACCTTCTCGTTTCAGAACGTATAAGACGCTGACCGTATATAATTGTCTTTTAGAGATATTGTACAACCAGATGGCGATTCCGGAGTCCATCGCAAGCCACTTTACTGCGAAGTGTTTCGATGTCGTGACCATCAATGGCCAGACGGGAGTGGCTGAACGCGACCGGGCGGGCACACAAACCTTCCCAGACTTCGACTACAGCAGCGCCGCGCTCCGTAGGGCGTGGAACATTGTACCGGAGAATGGTGAGGCATGTAGTTAGATCTGCGTAGTATTATGGTTGGTTCCGGCGACTCGGAGGAGAATTACGATCAACTTAAAACAATAATAGTCCGACATAAAGCTTGCTACGCTCGGCTGTACGTGTCGTGAGACCCAGCCTGAGCTTGCGAGATGGCGATTCCCGCAGTCCGCGCGCGATACCACCTGCATGCGTCAGCTACGCATCAGCCATGCAGTTTCACACACAGTGGACTCGGTCCGTGAGGCGCATACGCACCCATGGACGAGGTGGTGGAGACTTCCCGCCCAAACTCTGGCGTTGACTCCGAGGTGGGGTGAATGCGGAGGCTGGAGAGCTTCGCAGGGCGGTCGGCGAGCTTGAGCTGGTGCTCGATCTTGAGGTCCTGCGCCTTGAAGAAGACGATACGGCGCTCGGAGACGAGGCGTGCGAGGTCGCGCAGCTGCTCGTTGGAGTTGGGTGCGTTAAAGGTCGAGCTCAGGCGCGCGAAGGGACCTGCGGACAGTTGTCAGATCGTGAGACGAGAATCCCCACGGATAAAGAAGTGCGAGGCGCGTGTGTTGCAGCATTCTGCCAGAACGTCGAATGCCAACGGAGCACCACAAGCAAGCAGATCGCGTATCGCACGCGTAGACGGAGGTAGACTGGTCTTGTACCCGAATTTCTGGGCAGGAGAGTAATGTGAATGGGCGGGTAGGCGGGGTAGTAACAGTTAAGATGGGAGGCCAGCAGGACGGTGAAGCGCTGATCCGGTCCGCTGCGCCGAAAGGCCCCAGACGCAAATGGGTATTCGAGCGCCCAGCATCGTTCTTCCCGTCCCCACCATGTCGTTGGGCCATTCCAGCTGGACTCTGTTGGTAGCCCTTTCAAGCCCTCGAACTCCCTCCGTGAAGCCAAAGGAAGTCACCTCATCTCCTCTGACCTTTTCGACGTCGTCTCAGAACAGGACCTGAGGACCAAATAAGTAAGTTCCACTTCCACGCGTTTGCTAGGCGACTTAGCCTAGTACGCCGAGCCTCAGTCTCAGTCGTGGACTCCGCTCTCTGAAATTCATCAGAAGCAGCCTTTTGGGGGTCTAGCCATACGATTTTGTCCGCTCCGTGGTCGAGGTACCGTTTCTCTCGTCGCCGACAGGCTGTTGACGTCCTGATGTCGGAGGCTGAGGTGCATCATCAACGCGAGCGCTAACGAGCGGGTTTACGGCAGGACTGTCTTGGTGAGACTTCGTTGTGGTCGTTATATGCGTTTCATTAACCCGATATGCGATGCGAAAACGCTTTCCAGGTCTTCCGTGTCCCCGTGCGCAACTACATCTTCACGAGAGCGGTATGCCTTTGAACTCATCTGCCCGTTTACGCGATCTCTATGCTGAGTGCTAATGGATCTAGGCCCATAAACGGTGACCCAAGAATGGAAGCTCAGGCTCGCAGACTCTTCTCTAGCACCGTCCTTCCGCTTAAATTACATATGGAACTGGCAGCTGTCAATGTCAACAATCATTCTATGGATGCTTTGGTTTAGTATGCTGTCTTCGAGTTCGGCTGCTTCGGAGTTTTACCCTGCATGCTAAGCTCCCTGTTCGCACCTAGGGTACGCAGTGGTCGTCCAGAAAGATATCCTAGGATTTCCTCCTCGGAGCACTCATGACGTCTTCCAGGTGATCGACATGCATGGATTGTCGTCTTCGTGGACATGTCACGGTTCCAGTCCTGCTTCCTTCTCCTCGCTATGACTGCCTTCAGTCAAGACTCCACGCGGACCATCGGCGAACGGTCTCCTGTCCTTTAGAGCATCCCGAGCCACATTTTTAAATGTGCCAGGGCAACAGATGCCCCTTGCTGTCTCTAGCCTTGATTTTCATACCTCCAGAGGCCGGAGCGTGCTATATCGCAAACTAGTAGATCCCTGGATGCTGTGCAGCGTTTTGGTCCTGCTGAAATTTCTAACCGGGATGTCTGCCATGCAGCACAGCACATAAGGCTGCCACGGCCCCAGCTGGTTCCCCAGCTCACTTTTGTTCTCCCTTCGAGCCACCCCTCCCCTTTTCAGCTGGTACGTTCCAACGCCATGCCCGATTCGGTCCCCGCCTCATGATGCTGATTTCTCCACACAGCTGCGCGGCCTTCCTTTCACAAGTTTATTCATCCACAACGCATCTACATCCACAACGCATCTACATCCGCAACGCATTCACATCACGCGAGCGTGTCCATCATGCCGTCCTTCAACCGCCTCCTCGTTCTCGTCGTCATCGCCACTTCGGCCTCCGTCCAGTCCGCCCCCGTCGGTCCCGACACCGGTTATGTACGTTGCATCTAATATGCCACGTTCATTCATATACTGAGTTACTTCTTTGTAGGGAATCCTGCCGATCGAGGGCGGCTTATTCCCCGCCCCCGGTGTCAACCAGGGCGGCATCGTACCCACACCCTCTGATGATGGCGATCTGGTGCCTGCACCCAGCACCAACGAACTTGATGAACAGGATATCAGCCTAGACGTCGATGAACGCGACTTGGATGAGGAAGATGTCGACCTCGAGGATGACGACGACGAACATCTTGAGATCCGCGACTTCAGTGATGAAGATGACATCGATCTCAGTCTCGACGAGGAGGATGACGGCGTCGATGAGGACGATGCTCTCGAGCGCCGTGCGGCCAAGAAGACGAAGCCCGCGCTAAAGCCGAAGACCACTAAGGCTGCCGCCCCGAAGACCATCAAGGCGAAGACTACGAAGGTCAAGACGACAGCGAAGGCGACCACGATGAAACCTGCGAAGACGACCAAGGTCAAGATGACGGCTAAGCCTACGAAGACTGCGAAGATTACGACGAAGGGTGCAAAGACGGTCAAGGCTTCGAAGACCACGAAGACAACTGGGACAGCGGCGCCGAGCGCGGTAAGTGTTCATTCTACCCAGCCAATCTCGTGGTAGTCTCATAATCTGACCTTTCATTTGACAGTGTCCCATCAAGAAGCCGGTGAAGAAACCCAGGGCATTCACCGCTCGCACGTACGACTACATTGCGCACCTCTTCGAGCGCGACAATGAGGAGTTTGTTGGTTGGCACGGCACCAACAGCGTGCGCCCCATTCCTCTCTGCTCGTGATACCTATGCCATGTGCTGACGCGCCGAGCAGGACACGGCTGCGTTCTGGGCTTCCAAGGGACACATCGAAAAGCCGGTCAAGGCTGACGGCTTCCTCGACTTCCTCGGCATCGGCTCCAGGTCCCGCAGCACAGGCACGAGCGGCGCCGACGCCGAAATTGGCCCCGGGCTGTACGTCGCTGACAACAAGGACACGTACGTACCGTGCTTTTTCTACACGCGCCACAGCTCACACACATCATGCGTGCACACTACACAGGGGAATCGTCTTTGCAAACATCAACGCGGGGCAGAACAAGGGCACGACACCCGCGCTGTGCGCGATCTTCGCCAAGTCGTCCGGGAACTGGCGCAAGTTCATCCGCAAGGCGTTCATCCCGGAGAACCTCGTCGGCGACTCCGCGGACAAGGCCAGGGCGGCCGCGCTCGAGAACGCGCGCCTCGCGCACATCAGGACCGCCGTGCCCGGTGTGACCGCCACGAGCGTCGTCAAGTTCGCGCTCTTTGACCGCAAGACTGCGTGTCTCGTTTCCATCTAGTATATCTCGTCATTGCTTGTGTAGCTGATGGCCCGTGGACGCGCCCTCCGATTGCAATTACAGAGGAGAGCGGGCAGATGGTGCTCCCGCAGACGATCGGGAGCCAGTTCTTCGCCAAGTGCTTCGAGGTCGAGGGCGGCGATGTGGCACAGAGCGACAAAGCGGCCTCGGACGTGGGCACAGAATCGTTCCCTGCCTTCGCCTACAATGGCGCCACGCTCCGTCGCGTCTGGGACATCGCACCCGAGGTGCCTCCAAGTGAGCCTGTGGAAGGTGAGGGATCATGCGCCTAGATGGATGGTGTTGTGGCATCTGTAAAGGTGATATGTTCAAACTGTGCAGTAACGAGGAGTGTTTGATGACATTGACGATTTGATAATGTTCTCCCGGCCGAGTCTAAGCACGGCACACTCGACGGTTGGAGCTAGACCTCTAGTCAAGCGCAAAGCCTGGCAGAAGGACAAGCGGAGCACGAAAATATGAATAGCATTTTTTTTTCGAACTTAACTCCGCGAGTATTTCCGATCGGAGACTGCGGGTTACTGGTTCTGACTTTGGAATCGAGGCTCATCACGTCAGCACAGCAGCATTGCCACCCGGTGCGTTTCCTAGCCACACCGCCACGATGCTGACCTTCTATGCTTTGCATCGCAAGCCATAGCCATGATCCAAATTGAAAATCGGCCGCAGGACTTGTAAAGTCGTTGTACTGGTGCCTTTCGGCTTCGAGCTCGGACGTTTCAAACTGCACAGTACGTGCTTATCCCGAGACACATCAGAGAAACCAGCGCTGACCAGGTGGTTTACGGTAAAGAGATTCGGACGTATTTTCTGGCAGTGTTCTATAGCATTGCGTAAATTTGAACTGTCGGTCTCATACGGTTCCACATTCCTCGCACCATGCTAGGCCAGGATTTAACATTTCGGACTCAGCCACATGACGGCAATAAGTACGTTGGGAATCATCAAGGGGCCGGCGCATCGATATCCATTTCATCCTAGATCCAGAGCAGGCCGAGAACACCATCCGGTGGATGGGAATCACTGAGCGGCTTAGTCATAGTACCGCACGTACTGGGCTTTCGCACATGGACGATGTGGACGAACAGTGCCCCCCGCTTTCCCCCGCTGGGATGTGGTTTGAGCATGAGGGTCGCAACTAGTCAGCTCTTCAATTGTGTACTCAAGTCGTTCCAGGATTTCTCACTGAGGCGTTCAATGACTCTCTGCAGGGCTAGACGCCTACACATGGAGGCTTTTCCCCAGACTGGCACTGATACCTGTCTTGGAACGTGTCACATCAGATAGCGCCGCCGCCCCGGCCTTCTTTCTACTCGCCGGAACTTTGCAGCACATGCCCTCCCAAACTCGATCATCGAATGTTGTGGGGCGGCGGCTTGTATTCAAAGTTCAGTTCCGATGGTGATTGACGCACATCGCTCACCATAAAAGCCCTCCATGTTCCGAGCTATCTCTCCAGCTCGTTTTCCCTTTCCCTTTCCCTTCGAGCCACCTTTCCTTTTATTCTTTTTGAATTCTTTCAGCTGGTGGGTTACACCTTCTCCGTGCTTGGCCTATGGCGTCTGTGGTTAATCACCATCCCACAGCTGCGCGGCTCTTCTTTCAGCATTCATTCATCCGTATTTCCTCGCTCATAACGCCTTGACGTTACGCTCGCACGCCCATAATGCCCTCCTTCGACCGTCTTCTCATTCTTTCCGTCCTCGCGCTCGCAGCTTCCAGTATCTCCGCACCCGTTCCAGGCACAAACCCTAGCCATGTACGTTACACCAAAACTTCTCAGCCTGTTTCTACCTCTCAAATCCTTATAGAGTGTTGTGCCAGCCGAGGGTGGTCTTCCGCCTGTCACCGGTGTCAATCAGGGCGACGTACCGACTGCCCCCAGTACGAACAATGCTGGCGACTACGAAATTGACGAAGAGCACTCGATTCCTCAGCGCCGCGCGCCCAAGACCACCAAGAAAACGCCGAAGCCGAAGACTACAAAGGTAACCTCGCCGGAGACCACCAAGGCGAAGACGGTGGCAAAGGTGACACCGACGAAGCACGCAAAGTCGACCAAGGTGAAGACTACAGCTAAGCCCACGAAGTCCGTCAAAGCTACGGCAAAGCCTGCGAAGACAAAGACGACTATTCCAGCAACCAAGACCTCGAGTGTCACAGGGACGACTAAGCCGAGTGCAGTAAGCGTCATTTCGCAGTATCCACACATGCTAGCCACTGATTCTCGGTTTTTATTCGATAGTGTCCTATTAAGAAGCCAGCGAAGAAGCACAAGTTCTTTAGCTCCCGGGCGTTCGACTACATCTTGTCCCGCGTGGAGCATGATGACCAAGAGTTCATCGGCTGGCACGGTACCAACAGCGTATGCATAATGCCATCCGATGCAAGCTTGGACTTCCTGACGCCTCGAGTAGAAAACTGCGGCCTTCTGGGCGTCCGTTCGGGGCCAGGTTAAGAAGCCCCCTGCAGGCGGCAGCGGGGCCGGTGCTATCCTCGGGCCAGGCCTGTACGTGACTGATGACAAGGGGACGTATGTGCACCTTTTTCCCGCTTGCATTGCATGATCTGAGCACCTTACTTGCTGCACAGGGCCTCCAGCTACGCTGTCGGAAATGCGGCGAACAACAAGGGCACCACTCCCTCGCTGTGCGCAATCTTCGCCACCTCGTCCGCAAATTGGCGAACCGTCATCCGTAAGGCGTTCATTGCGGAAGCACTCAAAGGCTCCTCCGCAGAGAAGGAGAAACAGCGCATCGCATACATCAAAGATGCCGTACGCGGTGTGCACGCAGAGACCGTGGCCAGGTTTGCCATCCACGACCCAACAAGTGCGTCGCTCGATTCTCCGATTTCATGTACGAATCTGACCGCTCGGCGGTTGCGGTCGTCTGGCACTCCAGGAGGGATCGGCGAGATGGTGATTCCATCCTCGGATCTGACCGAAAAGCTAGGTCACTTCGTAGCGAAGTGCTTTACGGTCGATCCGAAGACCGGTGAAGTCGTTGACAGCGATCGAGCAGCCTCCAGCGTAGGGACGACTTCGTTCCCACAGTTCAGCTACATTGGCAACCGGCTTCGCGAGGAGTGGAACATTACACCAGAGAAGGATGAAGCCTCAGCCCCGGCATGCGACTAGGTTCGCTTAGCGCTGCACTTGTTTCTAGTGGTCGGAGCGAACGATCGTGGTGGTCGACATCCTCACGAGTCAGACTCGAGGAGTTCATGTCATTTACGACGAGATGTTTGACATGCGGATACCTTTCCATCATTTTACACAGTAGTCCTTGGGCTTTCTCAGTAACTGTGGGTGATGGAGTCCGGACGAGTCCAAGCCGAGAGGACAGACCTTGCAGTCTTGCAGTGCATCATCAAGAAGCCGCCAAAGAAGCCCAGGTCGTTCACCAACTGCGCGTACGACTACGTTTCGCACCTCTTCGAGTAGGACAACGAGGAATTGGTGGGCTGGCACAGCACCAACAGGATCGGCCCTGTCCCTCACTGCTCGTACCATCGCTCACGCCTCAGGCCTCAGCACCGGAGCAAAGGGCTTACAGGACGAGCAGAGTATCAAAATATGAGCGACAGCGGCTTGTTCCAAACATACACGACGGGCACCGCCCGGAATCCTCATGGGAAAAAATCATGGTATTTTTCCGGATAGCCCTACCTTTTCGGTGCCTTCTGCGGGGCAGTATATTCAACCTTTGTATTGCGTTTGCGAGGCATATTATGGACGGGGTTTGCTTACCTTTCACGCCACCCGGGCAAACACTTGATAAAGGTGATGTTCACCACCACTTTCCCTTCATCCTGTGCGGGAAAGTTGTACTCTTCCACGCATTTTCGCGCTTTCAGTCAAAGATGTCCCTTCACTGCTCGGGAAGTCCGCGATAACGGCGTGGTGAAGTTCCACTACTGCTTGAATTTGAATCCATGTCAATTCTTCCATAAAGGTAGGACTATCCGGGAAGATGACATGAATTTCCCGCAACAGGTTTCCACGCCGTGCCCGCCGTGATAACTCCGCCTATATTTCCTGTCGGAGACTCCAAGTCACCATATCTGAGTTTAAATTAAGAA
Source organism: Ganoderma meredithae (assembly GCA_022814645.1). Taxonomy (NCBI): domain Eukaryota; kingdom Fungi; phylum Basidiomycota; class Agaricomycetes; order Polyporales; family Polyporaceae; genus Ganoderma; species Ganoderma meredithae. The sequence continues at coordinate 27,003 of JAKLMY010000169.1, forward strand.
AGTTTGTTTCCTAGCCACAACGCCACCACCATCTCGCTTTCACATTTTCTACGTTCTGTTTCGCCATCCATGGCCACGGTTTTACCTGAAATTTGGCCGCTGGCTATGTGAAGCTGTGTGATTGGTGCTTAGCATGTTCGGACTCGGACGTTTACTACACACTGGCATGTAGTATTCGGGATCACATCAACGAAACCGCTGACTCCGAGGCAGTGGTTTACGGCAAAGAGATTCGGACGCGTTCTCTAGCAGTGCTCCATGATATTGTGTATGTTGAAACTGCTATGTTCATGCGGTTCTACATTGCTCACACCATCTCAGGCCAGGATATAACGTTTCGGACTCAACGACACGGTGGCGATATGCTGGGAATATCACGGGGCCGACACGTGCAATTGGTCCTAGATCCAGGGCGGGTTGAGATGACCATTCGGTTGATGTACATTTAGGAAGGTTCGCAACTAGTCAGTTCTTCCATTTTGTGCTCAAATTGTTTCAGGATTTCTCGGGTGAGGCGTCTAGTGACACTCTCTGTGGGGCTTGACGTCCACCTCTCGTGGCTATCCTTAAACTGACACTAAGACTTCTCTTTTTCGAGATCAGTTTTGTGTGCTGAGTAGCTTGATGTGCTCCTTGGTGGCCTCTTGAATTGCAATTGAAACATGCCTCACGAAATATGGTGCCGCTGCACTGGCCATCATTCTACACACAGGAACTGTGGAGTACATGCCATCCCAAACGCTATCATCGAATGCTATGAAGCGGCGGTTTGTATTCACTTCAGTTTCGATGGTGATTGACGCATATTGCCCAATATAAAAGCTCCCCGCGTTCCAAGCTACCTCTCCAGCTCACTTTGCCTTTATCTTCGAGCCCCCTCGCCTTTTGATTATTTCCAGCTTCTTTCAGCTGGTGGGTCACACCTCCTTCATACTTAGCCTATGGCCTGCGTGGCTAATTACCATCCCACAGCTGCGCGGCTCTTGTTCCACAAACCTATTTACCATTCATCGTAACTCCTCACTTATAACACATCAACGTCACACTCGCACGCCAGCAATGCCCTCCTTCAACCATCTTCTCATTGTTTCCGTCCTCGCGCTCGCGGCCTCTGTTATTTCCGCACCCGCTCAAGGCACAGACCCTGGCCGTGTACGTCGCATCAAATCTTCTCATCCTGCTCGCGCCTTCTGATTCCATATAGAGCGTTGTGGCAGCTGAGGGCGGTCTTGTGCCTGCCCCCGGTGTCAATCAGGGCGACGTCCCGACTGCGTCCAGCACGAACGATGTCGATGGGGTGGATAGCGAGGATATCGACGGCCACGGGTTCGACGAAGAGGACACGCACCTCGATAACGATTATGCAGGCTCTCCGATCCTCCAGCGCCGCGCGGCCACGACGGCCAAGCCGAAGACTACGAACTTGAAGCTAGTCTTCCCGAAGACCACGACGGCGAAGGCGACCGCGATCAAGCCCAGGAAGACGGCTAATACACCGACTAAGGCCTCGAATGCCACAGGAACAACGAAGCCGAGCGGAGTAAGAGTCATTTCATGGCGTCCACCAATCCTAGTCGCTCATTCTTGGTTTGTAATTTGGCAGTGTCCCACCAAGAAGCCAGCGAAGAGGCACGAGTCCTTTACCTCCCGGGCGTACGACTACATCTCGTCCCTCTTCAAGCGGGATAGTCAAGAGTTCATCGGCTGGCACGGGACCAACAGCGTACGCCCACCTCCATCTGTGATTCAGGTTTGAATGCCTGACGCTTTGAGCAGAAAACCGCGGCCTTCTGGGCATCCGTTCAAGGCCAAGTCAAGAAGCCTCCTGCAGGCGGGAGCGGGGCCGGTGCTCTGCTCGGCCCCGGTCTGTACATCACTGACGACAGGGAGACGTACGTGCACTTCTTCCATGCACTTAAATACCAGTGCATAACTTGGTCTGACCACCTTTCTTGCTGCTTAGGGCCATCACCTACGCGATGGGGAACGCGGCGAACAACAAGGGCACCACTCCCTCATTGTGTGCGATCTTCGCCACGTCGTCCGCGAATTGGCGGACCGTCATCCGCAAGGCGTTCATTCCGGAAGCTTTCAAGGGCTCCTCCGCAGAGAAGGAGGCACAGCGCATCGCGTACATAAAAGGTGCCGTACCCGGTGTGCACGCCGAGACCGTGGTCAAGTTTGCCATCTACGATGCCAAGAATGCGTAGCTCGACTAATATTACCAAATTTCATGGACGAAGCTGACCGGTCGGTGGTTGCGGTCGTCTGATGGCAGGTGGGGTCGGCGAGATGGCGATTCCATCCTCGGATCTGACGGAGAAGCTGGGCCACTTCGTAGCGAAGTGCTTCGCGGTCGACCCGAAGACTGCTGAAGTGGTTGCCGGCGATCGGGCGGCCTCCAATGCAGGAACGAGTTCATTCCCGCGGTTCAACTACAATGGTGCTATGCTTCGTAAGGGGTGGAACATTGCACTAGGGAGGGGTGGTGCCTCCTCGGCATGCAACTAGGTCCCCTTAGCGCTGTATTTCTAGAGGCCAGGGGGAATGATTCGGTGGAATCCGATTTGAGTATTCCAAACGTGGGAGTTGAAAGACCACGAAGACGACCAGAACAGTTGCCCCAAGCGCGCGAGAATAGTGTGCTTTATTGGCCTTGCCGACTTGCATTTTCCTCAGTGCCGATGCAGCCGCCGGTCCTCACATTCGTGGGGCAGTATTGAGTGGCGACGGAGACCGACGTCGGAGTGGTTGCTTCGAAGCGCCCATACGGGCCTGCCGGAAGAGCCCGGAGAGTGGCGGGCCGAGGAGAGTCTGGACCGTTTTGCTGTCGACCTCTGCCTGAACATCGTCGGTCGCTGCTGTCTCCTCTTCCGCTGACGGTCCCTGCCATCTTCCTGGGCTTGTGCTCGCTCGATGTCGTCTATAGCGCTCTCATGCGCACGCTCATCCCGCGTCGTCGCTACACGACGCGCAGCCCGGGCATTCGCCACCGAAACCCTTGCGTCGGGCTCGTCTGCTTCTGCTCAGGACCTCCCATCCCCCGCTAACGCCAGCAGTTCGAAGCGGCAACGACAAGAAATCAACTCTACCGACCACGACGGCAAGTCTGTCTACGTCCGAACCTGGGACGAGATCGGCTCTATGCCCGAATTCTTTGCCATCCTACGTGGAGTGGAGAAGCGCTTTGGGCCGGTGCGGGAGTTCAGGGTAGCTCGGGTGAGTCTTCGCCGTTCCCCCAAGTCCTTCCCTTTTGTATGTGCGTCGTATCCCCTATGCGGATTGCACACGAATAAGCTGTTTTGTGATAACTGTGGTTGTATGCCCGAGCAGGCCCGTGGTCGTCTCCGGAGCTGCAAGTAGTACTTCCTTCTGCAGGTCCACGAGGAAGCCGTCCCGGACGCTCTCTCATTACCAATATCCACACTACTTCCCAGCCTCCTCAGAAAGGCTGCCATACGTCCTTCCTCATTTCAAGGGCGGGTAATTGGCCCTTTGCAGCCAATGAGGCTCACGAGTGCGCGCCAGCTCGACAGCCGGTATAGCTCGGGGTATGGCCACCAATGTGCTCGCGCCCCGCATCTACTCTCCCCAGCGTAACTCACTCGTTTCGGACATGTCTCCCATTTTTTCTGCCACTGACCGCCGACCATGCACCACCAGGACCCGGACATCACGACCAACTACCACAGCTACTTCATGCTCGAGTTCGCCGACGACGCCGCCTTCGAGCGCATCCCCGCCAACGGCACCAACATCAAGGTCGCCGTCCCCGTCGTCAAGAAGGACCTCCCCGGCGGGCTCGGCCTCGCCGACCTCCAGGGCCTCCTCAACCCGCAGGAGCGCGACCCCAACCTTTCCCCCGACGCCCCCGAGGGAGCCTCGCCAGGGCTGGGGCTCTATGGCGCCCCCATTACCGTCGTCGATGGCCCGGACCGCCCCACGCGCGTCGTTGAGGTCGTCGTTCAGCGTGCCAGTGCGTCCTGTCCCCCTTCGTCTTTCCCGCCTCCGCTTCCTTTCCCCTCTTCCCTCTTCCTCCCTATTTCTCTCCCGTGCTGACGTGTTGGTCTCTCCACACCACACCACACCACATAGAACGCGACGCGACGTCGTTCCCGCGCCAGCGCTCGCTGCACGCGAACCGCACCTTCGGGCCCGCGTTCTTCGAGTGGGGCGGCTTCTACGCGCCCACGCCTGAGGACCCGCGCCCCGTCCCCGCGGACATGGCCGCCGCGCTCGAGAAGTGGCGCGAGTTCACGCTGAACGACCCCCGCCGCGCGCCGCGCACGGGCGGTGGAGCGCCCGGCGACGCGGGAGGAGCAGGGAGAACGGAGGTGTGGCGCGAGGCTGAGGCGGCGCATCGGGCGGCGGAGGAGGAGATGGCGAGGAGGCTGGAGATGGAGATGATGCTGAAGGGCGCGGAGGAGCCTGTCGCGTGGAAGCCGAGTACCGCTGCGTCGACCACGGAGGCGACGGCGAAGGCGCACGCGGTGGAGGCCGGTGCTGTGGACGCGGTGGACGGTGGAGAAGGCGAGGGTGAGGGCGAAGGCGACAAGGCGCCGCGGCTGTCGCGCAAGGAGCAGATCCTCGCGCGCGCGCGGCTGCACGCGAAGATGCCTGCGCCGGAGGCGGCGAGCGGGGAGGAGGAGGAGGTGGTCGAGCGGGTGGCGAAGAGGCGGGTCGAGAAGAAGCAGAAGCCGCAGCAGCAGGAGATGAAGGAGGCGGAGGTGAGCACGCTCAGGCAGCGGCTCATGCAGCTCGTGGGCGGGAAGTGGTTCTAGGCCTGCTGTGCGGAGGTGGCGGTGGAAAGTATGTTACTTGCGACTTTGGTTAATGTAATGACGCGCTAGAATACATAGATCTATCGTGCGCTTTCACCTCGACTCTCTTCACCGCGATGTGAGTGAGAGATCGGGGCGTGGGGGCGAGGGGCCATTTGCTTCTCGCAGGCAGTGTAAGGGTCCATAGGCTAGTCATTACGACTAAGGGCTACAGTATAAATATGGTGGCTATATGCTCCGAGGGGCTGACTACGACTAATGGTTAGTACTTACGTGGCGTTACGGCAACGCATAGGGAAAGGGAAGTAGACGATGGTATATGCTATGATGCGCGAATACAATACGGGGGCGCAGTACCGGCATTGATATGAAGTGTCGTATTGTATCGTGGCGGTTAAGGGCGTGCGCTGGTAAGGTAAGTGTCGTAATGTCAGACTTGAGATATAGGATCGTCCGTGAATTGTCTTTGTGGATGTGGTGGCAGTACACTGATAAAGCAATGCTATGGCTACAGAACCCGGGTTGGTGGTGAGATGATGAATGCGAGTAGGATGAGAATGATGTGGAGACGCGATGTGCAATGCAAGTCGGAGGAAGTAGGCTGCGGTGGCAGGTGATGGATGGAGCGGATGTGCCGGAAGGGAAGGAAGGGGGAAGGATGACGGTGTGAGGTGTGCATTTGATGCCGGAGGTACTGGGGGAAGGGCGTCGGAGGAACGTTGAGGGGCAGAGAGTAGGTTGTGGGGGTTGATGTATATGGCGAGGCGAGACGTGGACTGTGGGGGGTGGGCCATGTATTGTGGGAGGCAGTCAAGGGGGACGAGACTGCCAGAAATCGAGAAATATCGGAGAGACAGGGTTGTTTGAGATAGGACTGAGAGAGAAGAAGAGGAGATGGAGATATGAACAGGGGAGAACGTTGAACCTGAGAGAGACGGATGAAAGCGCGCTGGGAAGGGGGAGGAGATAACAGGGAGACAGAGAGAGACGGACTTGAGGCTACCGATGACGCGGCCAACGCGCGCGTCACGTCACACGCAGATGCAGATCTCCAGCGCGCCGCACGAAGTCGATGCAATCGGGGACAGGTGATCGCACTGGCATTGGGGGTCGTCGGTAGGACTAGGACTAGTGGGAGCCCCGGACGAGAAGAGCCTCGCGCGCGCACGGGTCGGCCGCATGCGACGCGAACCCACACGTACGGGAACAGCAGGCCGCACGCTGTGCAGTGCACAGCCGTCGCATTGAGGATTCTTGGGTATGTGGGGGTGGAAGGATCGAGCACGGCAGCAGATGGGAGGTGGTGGGGCAACCCCAGTGCGCGGAATCAGTGATCAAGCGGTTGCTGTGCGCAAGGTGTTGCCAGCTCCTGCACCATTCTGGCGTGTGGTGTCGAGAGGCGGAAGTGGGGGAATAGCGGTCGTCCAGACCGGCAGTATTGGACCGTACAGTGGACGTCCGAAGACGGGTACCGTGGGCATAGAGATTATCCGATACGCGCTCTGCGCGCCGGAGTCACCAAGCTGGTGTACGAGGTTAACGGGGGAAACGGAATAGGAAAAATAAACATCCGTAGATAGAGGGAGGAAGTGCGTTCAAATAGAGATGAAACGAGGGCCATGTTCTGGGGTTTTCCGGGGGGTTTTCTGAGCAAGAAGAGATAGTCCGTGAGATGAGAGAGGGAGATATAGGAACTCCATGCGCCTCCGAGCAGTTAGACATCAAGAGTCGCGTCGTGGGAGGTCAAGACACCGACGAGAGGGACCGCAAGGCCGTCGAGCGCTTGTGGGTCGTCAATGAAGAAGAAATCCTCGCCTCTGGTGAAGGCCCAGTCTTCGTACAACAACCCACAGCTCGCCTGACACTCCTGCGGAGCCGCCATGTCAGCGCACGGGTCGGTCCTGGGTGAGGTCTCCGAGAGCCACCAGGACAGAACAGGAGGAGCGTCGGTAGAGAGGAATTGCGACGCGTTGTTGAAGTCGGGAAAAGAGTAAGGTTCCAATCCACCGAGGGAAGGGTGCTCCAAGGAAGGGCCCGCCGAGGCTAGTGAGAGGAACGACTGCGGACACTCGGACTCAGAGGACGGTCGAGGAGTGGGGCAATCATCGTCGCTGATGGAGGAGGAGAGGGATGGACAGGGCGATGGGGCGTCCTCGCTAGATGACGATGGGGAATCTGCTGCGGTAGAGGCGAAGGCCGACTGGGAACGCGGGTCGACGCTCAACACCGCCTCGTGCTCCCCGTGGGACACCTTGACAGAACTTCCCTGCTCGCGCTTGGCGCCAGCACGCGCGAACTTGCCGTCCTTTCCTCGCCGGCTGGTCCAGTAGTCCGGATGCCTGGTCTTGTGAGCCTCCATGTTCTGGCGGGCGGTCGCACGATAAACGTCGCGCTGCTCCTGGCAGAGGTGTCGCCAGGCGACGCCTGCTTCCCTCGTGAGATGGACCTGGCGCTTCTTGCTTCCATCCGTCGAAATCTTGTTGGCAGGGTTGTTCACGTACTCTGAGCGGAATAGAAGGAAACCGTTCGCAGGGGGCTTGACCCTGTCGCGGTCCTTGCTCTTGTGCGAAGTCGCACGAGCCTTGGATTGCAAGCGTCGCGAGGGGGGCTTTGAGATCTCGACAGGACCCGGAGCGGTGGGGTTAGAGAGTGTATCCTTGGCCAAGATACACCTGGATTGGACGGTGGTTATGTGGATGTAGAGTCAGAAACGTGGCAGATGCGACTCACTCGGGGGGCAGCCACACGCGCTGGTCTCTGTGGGACATGTCGGGAAGGAGGGCAGGAAAGAGTGACGAGGTTCCCCACTTCCCCAGATTCGCTTCGCTATATACGTCCTCACCGCAAAGAGGGTCGAACACGTGGGGTAATTGGGTGTGGACACTGCCCCTCGCGCATGCCGAGCCACACTCGGTGCGAGGCGGATCAAGAGCATGAGAATATTTGAGTCCATATTCTTTCTGGCGCGTTATCGATGGCAAGAAGAAGCGCACCTCTCGACCCCAACCTGCTTTAATTGGTAAGTTTGCGATTCCATGACAAAGGGCAATGTAGTATTGAACAGATTCATCCAACGGCGAAACCTGCCCACTGGCACCGGGAGCCCATGCCAGGATGCTATGATACTCCCGGGAGGCAAAGTACTAGTACTGCGTTTAATCCATGAAGTAATGGCTAGATTGATGTGTTGGAGTTTGGTCGAATCTGTAGGTGCCATTCAACGTCGCTGGGGGATGGGGCTGAGGAAACCGTGGCCCGGCTGCCGTGCAAAGCGTCGAGCGTTCAAAATCGCATTACATAAGCAGACCTATGGTACGCGCGCTAAACAAAGCTCCCTTGCCTCAGCCCTTGAACGGGACTTGATATCCATCAGTGAGAGTCCGTCACCGTCTACGTTTGAGGGAGCATTTATCGTTCATTCGAGCGTACACAGTGGCTGTTTACGAAGGAAATCAATTTATGACTGAGCTCAGGACCCCTCGATCATTGCTTTAACTTGAAGCGATGTAGTACGTCGCATAGGAAGTCCAGCCCCGTTCAGCATGCGCCGGTTGCAAACCATGTGCGTCCTCTCCGTTTCTGCTTTCTCTGCCTTCTCCTCTCATAACTTGACTCTTATGCATAGCTATTCCAGTCACGCAAGCCGTTGGAGAGAGAAGAGCGGAAGGGTAGGCCGAACAGTGAGGAGCGAACCAGCAGGTGCGTGTCCCGTCCGGTGCGGTCTGAATTTAGAATTTCATCAACCGGGTTCGCAGCGTATTCTACCAGTAATAAGTATAATGTCGATTAAGTGGCATTGATAAGATACCAGCCATTGGGCCGAGATCCTCGGGACTCGAGGGACCGTACCAGACAAAACTGTGAAACAATCTCGCGGACAAGATGCAGAACATGCATTCAGCAGCTAGACACAAGCCAAGTATCACAGGCAGGTGCTCGCACCCCTCACCTCGGGGCCATCGAGCAGCGGCTAGAATACTCATACACATGCTTGGAGATCAAAGGGATCGTGTCCGCGATCCGAACGGCAGCTTCAGGAACGCAGTGAGTCGCCGATTCCCGCATTTTCTGCGCACCGTCTGACGTCTCACCGTGCCAGGCACTGTGGGCTGCACCACACGTGCCGATATCTTCTTGGGAACAAAACCCTTACGCGCGTCCAAACTGATAACTTTTTGCAGATGGGTACTCCGCCCCATTTGATACGGAGTGGATCCACCAGACGTGCCAGGGCGTTCAGCTTTGTTGGTGAGATGATCTCGGCTGTGTCCTATATGGGAATCTGACTTTCCTCATGTACACGTATACGACGTCGCGCGAGCTCCCAGACTCCATCAGGTCGGCGCGTTACCATCACGCCCATTCTCCAGTCCCCCGATTTTCTGGCTCTCCACAAAACTTTGCTCGCCATTGCGGAGGGCAGCACCGGATCGGATCGCCTGACCGTTGCTTTGCCTCCTGGCATGTCCGGCGGAGCGCCTTCGCCGACTTATTCGCTTCCGCTGGCCTCGGACGTCGTCCACAGATGAGTGCGGCCAAGCGTCCATCGCTTTGTGACACATCGGCCAAGTTGCTTTAGGCCTTTGTCCAGCTCATCCAAAGCGTCGCGCCAACGCTGCTACGTGACCATGGGCCCTATCTATTACGTAGTTGGCACTGGGACAATTGGCTACCGACGCGAGGACGGGGAGCACTTTTCACACCAGACTCGTTAACCACGGGCGCCCATCGGCTGCGGACTGCATTTGCTTTGTAGGTAAGAAATTGGCCTCGTTAATGTACGTCCACTCAAAGTTCGCCTTTGTGTTGCACCGGGATGTAGTCCAGCGCTCTCAGCCGTGCGGCGGGTGGTATATATATGGGGGACTTGACGAGAGGCGTCGCTGTCGTTCAGTCCCCCGGCCTTCTACTCCGTCGACGCTCATTCCTCCGTTTCGCTCGTTGTACACTCGTCTGTGAGTACAGTCAGTAACAACAAGCCCGGTTGCGTTTTTCTGACATTCATCTTGATCATAGCGCGCGCCATGGACAACCCTCGCACGATGACAGAGAAGGCCTTGGAGAGTTTCGGCACTCGCGAAGCCATGATCGACTTCCTTATGTCCACAAGGGATATCGACAACGTGAAAGTGAGGTTCATGAACAATTTCATCTGTTTCCGCAAGATCTGCGGCTCGTTGCTCCCCGCGTCGCTCTCGAGGCAGCAGAACGAGGTTTCGAAGAAAATGGGCGCGGTCTGGCGTGCGGGTGCGCGGAACCTCGACTTCTGGAGCGATCTGTATCGGGACTTTGTGGATGAGCACCAGGCGCGTTTCCCTTATTACTGGCAGAAGAAGGCAGAACTCGACGCAATGCCCCAGGCGAAACGCGACGCGGAGTTAGCTACCTTGCCGGACCCGAAGAACAAGAGGCGGAAGAAGAAGCGTCCCGCGGTCGAGGAGAAGCGTGGCGACGTCAAGGAGAAGCGTCCCCGTCGGGCACGAGCTGCTCCCTACAACGTTCGTGGTACGCCTTCTTCGTCGCAGTCCCGCTCCTCTCGTTCTTCTGCGCCGCAGTCTCGCTCCTCCCGTTCTTCTGCGTCGTCCTCCCACCCCATCGCCCCTCAAGGACTGCTTTCGACCGCTCCTCTCTTCCCCGCTCCACCCGCCGTCCCCGTTCATCCCTCAGCCCCTCCTCCCGTTTCCATTGACCCTTACAATCAGCTCTCCCTCCCCATGTTCCCCTCCACTCAGCCGTCGCACATGATGCCTCCGTTTAGCTATGTTGGGCTACAAACCTCTCCCGCCGCTCAGCACTACGGAAACGCACTACTCGACGACGGACAGTACGTCGTTCCGAGTCAGACCTGGAACCCAGCCCCTGTCGCCGCGCCTCAACCACCATCTCTTGGCATGCAGACGCAGATCCACACCCCTTGGACCAGCGTACCCGCCATCCCCGCTGCGGCCTACCACCAGCCCATGACCATGACCACGACCCACTCAGCGTCTTGGACTACGAGTGCGACCGTACCCGGCCCGACTTTGCCTCACTATCCCCAGCCCGTCAACTCACTGGCAGCGGCCGCAGCGGCCGTACCCTATCGCGAGTCTGACTTTAATGGTTACGGGACGTACCAGCTCGGTCCCACGGGCGATTCGTTGCCTACTAATCAAGCCGAAGCCCATTTCCCATCCTACCAGGCCCCGTTCCCGTCTCACCTGTGGACGTCTTCGGATGCTCAGGCTCCGAGGACTGGGCGATCCTTCGAACCTGTCCCCCGGGCGACTCAGATCGGGATCTGCGCCAGACTCTAAGGTCGAAGGACTTGGTTTCAGCGAAGGTATGGGAGAGTTGAAGGGGTGGTGTTGAGAGTGACTTGCGGATGGGCGACAGCGACTCAGGTGGTTGAACTTGGATCGTTCTTCGACTTCGAGCTCAGCGGTGTAGCGGTCAAGGTTGTTGGTAAAGTGTTTACATATATGTGATCCATTATCGTCTTTGTATATGCGTCTTATGGAATATGGAATATGGAATATGGAATATGCAAGCTTCATGTGGAGTCGTCCGCGAGGTGCACGGGGGCCTAATTGCCATTGTTGTCCTCGCGGGTTTTTCCGCACAGCCACCACTGCGTACGTGGATCGCTCTCCATTTCAAGTTCGCAGCTGGCAGGACCCTCCACTCCGAATCCTCTCCAGCCTCCACTCGACGTTGAACAGGTACAGCTATATCTTCACGCATATCCTTTAGTTCCCCAGAAGGAGAGCCCAGGACGTCGCCTGTAGTTTCTATCGAGTCACACGTGAAGCTTGAAGCCGTTCAAGCCGCACGCGAGGCAACAATACCTGCCGAACGGATGGTCCGTCGGAGGCACCGGTTACAGACCCGAGGTACCTTGCCTCGGGTACGTAATAGAATAGCGTCTAGCCTTCTGCCCCGCACACAAGACCGTCCTACGTCATCCTGCTGTTCCTGAAACCCGCCACCCGTGAACGCTTGGACCTGTCCGGAAAATGCTGCGGATCCTCGCCCCAATGTGGGCAGTGCGGTCGCTGTCTACCTCTGCACGGACGGGCCCCCTCTCTCTCTCTCGGACAATGGGAGACGTTGCGTGGGTACGGCGGCCGCTTCGGTCGAGTCAAGATCGCCCCATCTGTGGGTGCGCTCTGGGCGGGCACCGCTCTCCGTATTTAGGGTAGCCCTCGACGTGTGGGTTGTCCCTCGGACTGGTTTCCCCCCCTCACGCTCGTTTTCTGACACCCCCTTCCCGCTTGTACTTAGTCCTTAATTTCTGGGCTGTCCCTCTCCCCGCTCGGGTTTCAAAGTCGTTTCTCTCTCAATCTCTCCATTTTCTGTTTCCACTCCCGCCCTAGCCCCTGCATACCACGCCGAGGAAACAAGACAAACAGCTATGTACGTATTCCTGCCATCCCTCTATCAGCACGACGGACTCACCCGTGTTGGTCTGCCCTCTCCACTCGTGCTCGGCGCGGTCAGGCCTGCCAAGCGCAACAGGGATCCGAACCACGTCCCCAAGCCATCGAACGCCTTCTTGTTCTTCCGGCAAGAATTCAGCGAAATGCTCGAGGCCAAGGAGACAGCTGTTGCCGATGAGCAGCCAGACGGGAACTTGAAGGCCGAAAAGAGGCAACAAAAAGACGTGTCGAGGGACGCCGGCAAGGTATGGAACTCGATGACCCCCGAAGAGCAGGCTCCGTACTACAGGAAGGCCGCGAAGCTCAAGAAGGAACACGAGCTGAAGTACGGCAAGGACAGTTCCGTGGGTAAGAAGAAGAAGGGTACGACCACCCCGAAGAAGGCACGGACAGGAAAGGCGCGGAAGGCTTGTGCGGCAGATGTCTCTGCTGCTGTCCTCGCTGTTCCGTCCGCAGCCTCCTCCCTTCAACCTGGTTACGACGTACCTGTGAGTTTCCACCATATTTTGGTTCTCGAGCCCTCTCGTGAGTGCTTCCTTATCCCCGTCGTTCCTTCCCATCAGGCTTCTTCCATGGTCGCCACATCTTCATACGCCATCCCCGTCCCCGTGTCGACACAACCCTTCGACCACGAGCACAGTTGGTCTTCGCCATTTGCGCCCGCCGAAACCCTCATGCGTACTCCAGCGTTGACTCCGTGCCCAACACTCTCGCCGAGTCCTGGTCCGTCCTTGTACAGCTTCCCTCCGTCGGCGAATGCCTCCCGCGTCGCTTCGCCTGCCGTACTGGACTTCACTTCGGACGGCACGTTCTATCCAAACTTGCCACCCTTCCCACACGTCAACATGAGCCCGTTCACAGCACATGGAGACTATTTGGCTCTACCCGGATACCAACTCTACGACAATCAACTCCCTTTCAACGGTTGCGCGCCACTCGTCCCTGACTACATCGACTACGTCCCATACCCCTCTCCTTTGGCCGAGTTCGACTACGCTTTAGACTATCAGTTCTGTGAGCAGTCTATACCCATACCTCCCTCCATGTGGTTCGACCCCGGACTCGCCACCGCGGAGACGGAGTATACCTGGCCAAGGGAGCCCGTCGACCACGCGACGTTTATCCCCGCCGTGAACGTCGCCGTCAATCAGGAGGCGTTGCAACAAATGGAACCACAGGATCCTGTCTGTCCTGAAACGTCGACGCCTCAGTCCCTTGACTGGTGGATCGCGCGACTCGACCCCCTTTATACCTCAGACGACGCTATTGCTTCATAGGACTTCGTAAATATGTAACGCTCGCTGCATTCACATTCATTGATGTACGGACAATCAATTTTTATAATCCTTGTATACCGTTTTAATAGCACTGATGCTCGTATATTACTGGTGTGGTTGGACCTTGCACTCGGACCTTAGTCGGTGTTGATGTGTAGTTGTATTTATCCTCCTAACGTCTCTGTAAATAATGTAGCGCGTACACGACATCAGTCCTGTGTATCCTTGGCTAGTGTGCACTGTTTGCATAACGACGTCGTCTGATTCACCGACATGGCTCATGGTTGCTGCCGTGAGTTCAAGTTCCACAACGCGGCCAGCAGACTTGCCTTTTCTATGTGTGGAGGACTCCAGCACAGCCATAGCTGCTAAGTGCAAAGTGTGTTCCCGAGCACTTGGCAACGTCGTTTTCTCTCAACTTTCTCTTCCCTCTGGGCCGGGTGAGGCCAATGTCGTTGTGTCTGGGCTCGATCTGCATGTCTCCATAAACCTGGTCTGTGCCCGCCCAGATTCTCCACAGTTTATCCGGCGGTCCACCCCTATCGGCCGTGAGTACCGAAGCGTCCTAAATTTTGCACACGAGGCTCATCTCAGTGCGCCGTGCACCCGGCATTGTTACTATTAGAAGAAGAGCACCTGCCCACGGATACGCCCCGCACAGTCGGCAGCGCCTGCCGGCTGCATCCAAGACACCATGTGCACACGCCTCCCCTCCGGACCTGTTCAGACGGAGGCGAATGATTCGCGGACGACAGTGCAGTCGTCTGCGCCGTGACGTACAAATTTCGTCCCGAAACCTACGAACGCGCCATATCGTCCCATGTTAAAGTTGAAGGTTTTACGTGAGGCGTCGTTCTAGGACCTTCATTCAGCTCGCTCTCCCTTTATCAACGAGACAGTCTCTGGCCGCTACGGTCCTCAGCCCTCACTGGCAGCCCCCACACCCCTTCCCCGCCTTTACCCCCTCTTCTCCACCTCCTTCTCCGCATGTCTTACCACGGAACCGCGGTCTCGACTCCCCAGTCGGTGACCCCGGGCCCAGACGTGGCTGGCACCGTCCACGACGATGCGATCACCGTTGTAGAGCCGCACTCCGAGACCGTCTCCCTGACGGACCAGACGAACCTGCTCCCGCGGAAGAAGGTCCTGATAATCTTCTTCGGGCTGTCCCTCTGCATCCTCGTCTCCTGCCTCGACTCGACGATCGTCGCCACGGCCCTTCCGACCATCTCGGCCGCGTTCAACGCCGGCTCCGTCGTCTCCTGGGTGCCCTCTGGCTACTTCCTCACCTCGACCGCGTTCCAGCCGATCTGTGAGTGCGGTTGCTCTGACATTAATATTAACAAGTCATGGTCGTGTTGCGTCACGGTCGTGTGCCTCGCTTCCCCACAGAGCCGCATGGTCCACGGGCGAACCTGATGCCCATCCTCCATCTTCAAGATAACGTTTTGACTCACCACCCCCACGTGTGCGAGCTGTGACTCGACAAGAACTGACCGTGCTCCATTCTTCTTCTTCTCCAGATGGGCGCTTCAGCGACATCTTCGGCCGAAAGCTCGCGCTCTGCCTCGCGATGGCCATATTTATGGTCGGCTCGCTCGCCGCTGGGTTCTCGCGCACGATAATGCAGCTCATCGTGCTCCGGGGCGTCGCCGGCGTCGGTGGGGGCGGTATCGTGAGCATGGCGCAGATTGTGATATCTGACGTCGTCTCGCTCCGCGACCGGTGAGTAGCGATGTGGTGCTTATCACTGGCACGCTTGTGAAAGAGATTATCCGGTGGTACTGACTGAGCATTTTGAATCAGTGGGAAGTACCAGGGTATAATTGGCGTCGTGGTCGCGTTCGGGTTCGCGGTCGGGCCGCTCCTGGGCGGCGTCCTCGCCGAGAAGGCGGGGTGGAGGTGGTGCTTCTGGATCACCCTCCCGATTTCGCTCTGCGCGGTCATCTTCGTGCTATTGGTGCTGCCGCTCAAGCCGGTCGAGGGTAACATCGGGAAGAAGCTCGCGGTAATCGATTACGTCGGCACCGTCCTCACGCTCGGCGGGTGTACGCTGGTTGTCCTCCCGCTCATCTGGGTAAGACGATGCCAGAGTTGAACTTGCACGCGTTTAACCACGGGTCTTTAGGGTGGCGTGACTTTCCCGTGGACTTCGCCTGTTGTTTTGGCACCGCTTTGCTCCGGGGCTCTGGTCGTCGCCCTGTTCTGCCTCTGGGAATGGAAGGGAGCCCGCCTCCCGATCATCCCGAGTGAGTTTTCGTCACCATTTCCAATCTGAGAAGCAGAGCTTGACATGTAATTCAGTGCATATCTTCAAGCAGATTACCGTCACGGGGGTATATATCACGATGTTTATCAAGTGCGTAACGGTGTTGGAAGAGACCCAGGACCCGACTCGTACTCATATCTCGCCGGTTATCATCTTCAGCGGAGTTGTGTTCTACTCTTCCCTCTTCTACCTCCCGCAATACTTCCAGGTCGCGCTGAGCTACTCCGCGGTTCGCTCTGGCGTCTTCCTTCTTCCCGTGCTCGTCAGTCAGACTCTGGCGAGCTTCATCTGCGTAAGGATCCCTTCAAGCTCTGGCTAGACCATGATCTGACTTTCACTTCCTTAGGGGCAAATGATCAGCATAACTGGAAGGTACAGGGTGAGTGTTCATTAACGTCTTTGCTCATCAATGGTAGGAGGACTGACGCTGGGTGCGTAGGCCAACATTTACTGCGGCTTTGCCATCTGGACCGTCGGATGCGGGTGCCTCTCAACAGTCACTCCTTCCACATCTAAGGGGCTGCTCGTGTTTTACATGCTCCTTGCTGGTACAGGGGCTGGAGGGGTGAGATGACCTATGACAACCCTTGATATACTACAAGACGCTACTAACACTCTGACACCTCGCAGACTCTGCAAACCACCACGGTGGCCGCGCAGGCGAGCGTCTCCCGACGGGACATGTCGGTCGTCACCGCTGTCCGTAACGTAAGTACCGTTCGCTTCCCGCGCCCACTGTCCGCCCATACGCCATGTCCCGCAAAGTTCTGACCACACTGTCAACCACTGGCAGTTCATCCGTCTCCTGGGCGGCACCTTCTCCCTCGCGATCGGCGCGACGATCATCAACAACTCGCTCCGGCACACCATGACCGCGCTCCGCCTCGCGCCAAGTACGATCGCGAAGATCGTCGACGACCCGACAATTCTCGGCGCGCGCACCTCCGCGTCTGCGTCGAGTCTCGACGACCTCGGCGTCTCCGCCGCGCTCGCCGACCGGATCCTCGGGGCGTACATCAGCGGGTTCCGGATCGTGTTCCTCCTCAACGCGGCGCTCAACGCTGTCGCGACCGTTGCGGCGATCATGCTCATCCGCCACATCGAGCTCACAAGGGGCGATGAGGACGTGCTGAAACAGAAGGCGGCCAAGGACGTGCTGGCGGCGGAGAAGATGAGCGTGGTTGAGGCTCCTGGTGCGGCTGCTCCGAATGAAAAGGACAAGACGTTGGGTGAGGCCAACGTCTGACCACTTTCAAGTCAGTATTTTCTCTCAGCCTATTTCCTTTGGGATGGATTCGTATAGACTAGGGTACTGTAGATTTACGAGAGGGCTTGATGCTCGACGCCTTGCATTATAGACGTAGATTAGAGAGGATAGACATTGTGCGATCGATTCGTGATGATGTCGACCACAGCTTGCATATAACAACGATTGTACAACAACCATAAAACAGAGCCCAGGGCGAAGAGGCAAGGCGTTCACATGTGCGGGGAGTCCATGTTGAATGGTGAAGGGAAGCGATGATTTCGTTACGGCGAGATGAGATGGATTAAAACAGTCCATGTAAGGCATCGTCCCCTAATGCCTTCAATGCATCTCTAGCGTCGCGTGCCGGCCGCGCGATAGATTGTTTTTCGTTTGCGGCGCTCTCCTGCGCCTTCTGGGCGACCTTGCGTAGTAGGCCGAGTTGCTGGAAGACATTTGGTCCCTCGACTACGTCTTCATCGTCATCCGAGACTAAGACTGCGCGAATGGCATGAGAGGCGAGGGAGGACTGTGGGGTGCCAGCCACCAAATAGGTCCTGTAATGGACACGTTGAAAACAGCGTATTATACGAGTATAAATCAAGACTCACGAGATAATGGGCTTGACGAGCTCCCCAAATATGGAGAGCGAGGCAAACAATGCAGCAATGGAACGAGAGTACGAGTCTGGCGAATAAGTGAGAAGAGAGATGACGAGGTGCCGATAAAATCCACATACCTTCATGCTGCTCCTTGAACGATTCCGCGACGAGCTCTACACAAGCCTCTCGAGCCTTCTCCCCTACGTTGTCTCCTGCGCTACGAACAACACGAGCCAATGCCAACACCAAGCTACTGCCGATGTCCTCTTCGTTGTTCTTTGTGCCGGTGACGAGCTCAGTCACGACAGGATCCACACGGGGTTGGTGCTTCATGAGCGCTCCAAGCGCTTGTACAGCCCTGTTGCGCACCGCCAGGCTTGCGGGATCGCTAGCACTCTTGACGAACGTCCTCTGGAGCTGGGGAAAGAATGGCTTGACGAAGGTCGGGATGCGGTTCAACATGGTCGTAAGAGCACTGAGGATGGCGCTCTTGACGGCAGGCGGGTATGTGGTTGCTTGGGTTGCGACACGAATGAGGGGTCCGGTGAATGGTACGACGAACGGCTTGATCGCAGCCTCTTCCGTGCGCTCGACAAGGTCCCCAATAGCGTACGCAGCTTGCTCGCGTTGCTCATTGCTCCCTGTGGTAAGACCCGCAATGATGATAGGCACGGTGGGCGAGACACCTTTCGGTATGCTGAAACCTGGCACGTAGGTACCTGGAGCGCCGGTACTCTCAATGGTGCGACGAAGGGGTACCACAAGGGGTTCGAGCTCGTCCTTGGGCACTGACTTGACGAACACGTCTAGTGCGTGCCAAGCTGCGGTGTGGACAGTAACCTCCTTGTCATCGAGAAGCGAGACAAGCTGACGGATCCAGTCGATACGGTATAGCGACGAGTCCAGTTCCGATTCTTCGCAGAAGATGGCGAAGATTTCACAACTGCTAACTCTGCGCTTCACGGAAGCGGCCTTGGCCCTAATAGAAAGTCAGCCCTGTCTACAAGATTCAGCTGCGTTACCCACCATTCCAGAAGTACGAGCATGAGGACGTTGAGGCCCTCAACATCAGAGATGGACGCCAACAATGCACGGATGGCCTCATCAATTGCTTCTTTGAGCTCTTCATCTTCCTGGATTTCCTTTCCTTCATGCATCTTAACCAGCCCGTTGAGGATGACATTCAAACGTCTGCTCAGCGCTGAGCCAGCGACAGATACGAGAGATGCCAATGCACGCGCATTGAAGGCCGACATAGGGATCGCCGTGAGAGTAGGGATGAGGATGGGGAATACTGTCGACGCGCGAACCTAGACGAATGTCAGGAATCCAATGAATTGACGAGAACGCAGAAGTACACTCACTGCCATGACTTCTCTGAGTGCTTGCAGAGCGGTTCCAGAACTCTGCCCCGGTTGACGAAGCGCTTCTAACAAAGTTGGGATCGTCTCGTCAATGGCCCTTGCACCGATGTGCTCTTGCAAAGTGTCGAACGCTTTCGCAGCAGCGGAGCGAACATTGGCCTCGTCGTCGACCAAAGATGCACGAACCATGGCGATGATCTCGTCCTCTTGTCCTTCCCTTTGGTTGTCCGTGGTGCTTACCCTGGGGGCACAGGTGAGAAGGGTTACAACGCCAAGACAAGAATACGTACATGAGCTCGCAGAGCATGAGGGATACGCCCTCGCGCTTGCGTGGATCCGAGGAAGTTGAGGTCGTGCGCAGTATGGAGACAGCTTCGGACAGAAGCTTTTCTCCAGATTTCCTGCAGATTTCCGTGACGGTACGAGCAGCAGTCTAGAGCATGGATGAGACACCAAACATGGTGAAAACGAGCAGATGGCACTCCATACCTCGGATTGATCCACTTCGTCGCTGGTGAGCAAGAAGACAATCTGCTGGATAAGCTCCGGCAGGATCTCGCGAACTGCACGTTTGGTATTAGCGTCCTCGAGTAGATGAAAAGCGAACGGGAAAATCTCACCAGTTCTTGGTGTGTTGTGCACCAATGCTTTCCAGATGTGCGCAGACGACTGGCGGACGACATTGACGGCATCCTGGCGAGCCAAGTAAAGGGCAGCGAGAATGCGATCGCGGCGCTCGACACCGAGAACCTCGACGAGCGCCTTGCGGGACGACTCCGCCAGTGCAGTCTCTTCCGCCTCTTCGTCCTCCTCGATCTCGGCTTTGCCGCTGATTCCGGACACCTTGAAAAGCAGCTCTCCAACCAGCGTGATGGAGGATTGCTAGGTAATGGTTAGAGCAGTGAAGAGACAAGCATGGCGAAAAGCATACCCGGATTCGCCAACCCGAGTCGAACATCCCACGCTCGAGCTCCGGAAGGAGCAAATCAATAGCCTTGCTGGAATAGTTCGTCACAATCATGCGACCTGCCCGCATTGCGGCCTCGCGCACGTAGTCCTCGGAATCTGAAAGACCATTGAGAATTGGAGGTATGATCTTGGGAAGGTGGGGCTGGAAACGTGCTCCAAATGTTGCCGGAAGGAAAACGAGCAGAGACATGAAACCTTCCCTGACTGTGCTGCGAGGAGATTGCGCATTCGTGATGATATCAGGCAAGAGACCCTCCATGCGTTCCATTCCAAGGCCGGCCAAGACCTCCGAAAGACCCTGCGCCGCACCCTGTCTGTCCACACCGGAGGTATCGGTCTTGAGCGTTCGCAACAGCCCAGGGACCAGGTCGGGGAAGTTGATTTCTCCAAGTCGCTCAACGAGGGTACCGAGTGCCTTTGCTGCAGTGGCTCTTGCTTCTGGTACTGGGTCGACAAGGACGACGTGCACCATAGGGAGGAGGCGAGATAGATAAGGAACAAAATCTTTTGAGTCAGTGAGCGAGGCAAGGTTTCCAACGATCTGTGCGGCTTTCTTCTTGGTGTCGGCACTGCGCTCTCGAAGACCACGTTCGATAATTGGGATGACCTTTAAAAGCAATCAACAAGAAATTCCTTGCAGTAGAAAGATGAACATTTACTAATGCCAAGGACGAATGGTCGATGTAGTGCATGAACGACGTCTTGATGAGAGAGGACAAAGCATTCGACGTCTTCGCAGGATCCACCATTGCCTTCAAGAAGACAGGCACGAGCGACTGGATCTCAGGGTTGCTGATCACTTCGCCGAACTGCTTGAGCGACTTGTTCGCGGCAGTGCGAACCTGGGCGTGCGAATCCGTTAAGACTCCCGTCAGGCGAGGAATGACGATTGGGAGGGATTGAGACAGCTGCTTCGGAGCACAATATGCCATCATACCAAGGAGTTCGATGGACCCCTTCTTCGTCCGCCACTGCTTTTCGTCAAGACCAGATAGGAGGGACGGGAGGACCGTCTTCAGACCGTAGCCTGACATATGCGCCATGATGACACGGGCAGTGTCTTGTGTTGCCTCGCGGACGTCAGGAGTACCGTCACCGAAGGAAGAGAGCAGGAGAGGGAGGATGTGGATGACATATGGCTCGAACAAACGTCCGAGAGTGCTTGTGAACGTCTCGAATGCGAACATCGCTCCCTGACGAGGTTCAAAGCGCTTCTTATCGTCTGCAGCCTCGCGAAGGCGATCGATGATCTTGTACTCCTTGATCGCAGAGATGCCCAGGCCTTTGACAACACCAGCAAGGCCATATGCAGCGCCACGGCGAGCGGCATACGACGGAGAATTGAAGAGCTCGTCCAAAAGCCTGTTTACTAGCTGCGAAGGCGGCGACTTTAGGACCTTGACCAGAGGCGACAAGCACTCGGAGACGGCGAGCTGGACCTGTTCTGCGGGAGTTTTGAGAGCTCCTACTAGACGCTCGACGATAGCAGGCAGACGAGCATCAGACGGGTCCAAATGTCTGGCAACACGACCAATTAGAATGACGACGGCTTCTTTGATCTGGTCGGACTCCTCCGTAGCAGCGCCGGTGCTCGCGAGCTCGGCCTCAAACATGGAGATGAGTTCAGGCAATCGAACGGATCCATGAAGGTCGGCAGCCGCGGTTCCACAACGGAGCATGCCGCGACGCACATCTGCATGACGGTCACCGAGTGCCTTGTCGTGGATCAAGAACTTGAAGAACGGCTCAACGTCCTCAGGCGTGAATGCTGGAGCAAGCAGTTCGAAGGTTCGAGACAACGCGACACGGGCTGGCCAAGGGTCTGTGCGACCAATGCTTGACGCGATCACCATTCCCTGTCCTGAAGTCAGTGATGGCACTCGTCGCTGAAATATTGCTACGTACGTATTGATCGAACTCCGGGGCAAGGACTTTGGCCTACCACAATGTCAATCCAAGTCGTAGACCATTCAGCATGTTAACGCACCTTCTCGCGATAGAAATCTTGCAATGTTGACAGAACTTTACTGATGGAGCTTGGCCAGTACTCGATGACAGCGTCAGCGAGGGCGGAGGCTGAGGACGACCGGACGTAGGCGTTCTCGTGTTCTAAAACGAAGGTGAGTATTATGATTTTGTGAGACTCGTCCTGGATACCCACCGAGGTACGGCAGGAGATCCTGCAAGAACGTCTCTGGAACATCCAATCCGTTGTCTTCCCAGACCTGACCCGCTAGACGAGCATTCTGCTCATCTTCGTCATGGTACGCAATCCAGAGCTCGGCAGACCAATCGTAGTCGGTGAGGTCGAACGGCTGGCAGCTTGTTAGGCGACAGTATGCGAGTGTAGATGCTCCGTTCATACCTGCAATGTCTGAAGGCAGGAAGTCCTCACGTAAACCTCTTGATGGAGCGTACCGCGGAGAAGTTCATGAGTCTCCTCCCGAGTCGCGTTCTCTTGCATGGCTTGCCCAACGTCGACGAGTGCGGAGTTCGCATCCTTGGCCAGCTTCGGCTGGTTGCGAATTGCATGGATGAGGTCGCGAACGGTTCCCGTGCGGGGGAACGCAAGGTCGGAGACTGCGTCGTATAGTCAGCGTCGCATCTCCGAATGCACCCCGTGCTCCCATCAACTCACATTCGCCGCAATGGAACTTGATGATGTCTAGCGACAACGCAATTTGCTCAAGAGGGTCGTCTTCTTCGCCAACGGCTATGCTACCCTTCACGAGGACCTGGCTGAGCAAAGGAGAGGCGTACCCGAAAGTGGCGGCGTCGAAGGGTGTCTGCTCGGACAGCGTCCGGAGCCGGTACAAAACTCGAATAACAAGAGCTAGTTTCAAGGAGGTTAGGAGGCATGAAACCACTAAACCAGACGACGCACGCACAGTTGAGGGGTTCCAGAGTGTAATCTTCCGGAATGCCATTGACTTCCGAGCTCCGCAAAGCGGCGACGCCGACCCACTTCTTGTAAGTGTCCAGACGGTCTGAGCAAGACTCCGACAACAGCTACTCTTCAAGCGTCAGCATCATGCGAAGCTGTTCACGCTGGGCTCACTCACCAGGTAGGTCTCGAACGAAGCATCCCCCACGAGCGTCACAGCATTCCCGAATGCGCCTTCACGCAAGAGCGTCGCGAGGGGTGATACAAACGTACGCAGTTGTTCGACGCGCGCCAGAACCAGGCTACGGACAAGGTGCAGCCCCTGCTCCAGCTTCGCCTTCACACCATTGACGCGTTCGCGCGTGACGGCCTCCTTTTCAAGCTGGGCATTAACGAGCGCTTGTTCTTGCTTTGACAGAGTGGCCGATGCCTTCTTGCTCGCGAGCGACTTGCGCACTTCGGCTTCCCACTGAGCGTCCTTGTATCCCTTGCCCTTCTTCTGGGGCGCCTCTTCCTTCTTGTTAGAGAGCACTGGGAGAGCGCGCGTTAACCTTGGGCCGAAGACTCATTACACGAGGCGCGCCATACCGTCGACGAATGTCTGTCCCTCGGGCGTGGCCCAGATACCGAGGTCCTCGTCAGACAACGACTGCACGTCGTCTGCCTTGAGATCTGCGCCAATCTTCTCGACAACCTTTGGTAGCACGGCGTCCGGAGCGACGAACGCAAGAGTTGTGATCGCCCTGTAGCTTGCCTCTGCAAAGCCGGAAGCCGGCTGCATGGGTAGTACGTTAGCGAGACAACGCGTATGATCGTGGACGTAGCTTTTACATACCTTTGACGCAACATCGATCGCGCTGAACACCTTGCCCAAGACAGCATCGGTGTGTGAGGAAACGAGCTCGTGCGGGTCCACGCGCGCCTTCTGGCAAAGCTCGATCCAGACCTGACGTACGGCCCCAGCTGCAACGTGGTCTCGTTAGCACACTCCGATCACAACATAACCATAAAATGTGGACTCACATGGCCCGGGATGGTGTGCGACCAAGACCCAGTCCCACAGTAGCCGTTGCTTGATGTCCGCAGGGCAATCTTCGGCAAACGCAGCACATGCTAGCATGAATGTCGGAAGGCGAGCCTCCTTGCTCGTCGCAGCTTCCTGTTCGTCATAACCTGAAGCTTTAGCCTTCTCCTTCGAGACGTAGGCAGAGGCTGCGGAAACGCCTGCGAGGTTGATGTGCTCCGGTAATGTAGCTGCGAGCCGTTCGACAGTGCTGAGGGCCGCGCGTCGGACACTTGACGAAGCGCTCTCGACGGAGAGATGGAGGAAAATCGAGCCGAGCATCGTCCTGGGAGAAACTGAGAATGAGAAGAGGAACCATCGCGTAACGTAACAAAACACGAACCGAGATTGTTCATTGGGTAGGATGTCATCCTTGAAGAATGCGAGGACGGCCTCTGCGGCGCGCAGCAACCAGGTTTCTTCTTCCTCCGAACCGAGCTTCTGGTATACCCTGTCCCACAAGAGGAACGACGGCTTGGGAGTCGAAGCGGACAGCGATTGAAGAGTGGTGTTGCTCGAAATAATGCTGTCTGCAGGTTCAAAACAACGAGTCGCGTATGTTAGATCCGCTCTGCCTGATACTGACAATCCAACGAATGAATAGGCATACCAAATTGCTTTGAGCGTGAGAGCGGTCCGAGCAGGATCGCCGCAGCCATATAGCCCTCAAGCGGCCCTGCAGCGGCCCCAGTCGGATTTGCCGCGACTGTCTTCAGGTTGGTTTCAAGGGATGGGACCAAAGCCTTCGCAAAGTTGGGTGCAGACGGAGACTCGATGCTCTCCAGATCCCAGAGCGCACTTCCGACAAGAGAGCAGAATGCCCTGCGAATAACGGGCTTGCTGTTTGTCATCTCCTTGGCAGCCACGGAGCTCACAGTATTCGGCAGTGAGGCGTCAGACTTCAGACAGGATAACAAATGAGGAGCCAAAGACGACGCCAGCACAGACACAGACGCGTCATGAGTCTCCTTCGCCAACAGAGGGAGAGAAGTTTCGATGATGGACAGAGACACAGCACCGGGCGGGACAGCTCCGAGCATGGCGTAGAGCGCCTGGCGATGGTCCGGACCGGCAGTCTTACCAGACTTCGGGAGACTCAGCAGCTCAATTGCGGTGTGCTCAAGATCGTGCGTTGCTTGGGTCAGTCGGATGAGCACCTTGAACAGAGATACTGAGCTCGCTCGGACGATAGGGTTGGAAGACTTGGCACTGTTCAGCGCAGGTGTAAGAAGTCGACGGAACGCGTCACCTTCCACTGGGTGTGCATAAGCAGGGAGGAAATCTGCGATCACTGTGGATGCGGGTTAGTGGCAATGCGATGCTGGCTATGAGGTCTGTGCGTACCGCTCAGCGAGATTTCCGGCGATCGCAAGAGCGACTTCTCCATCGCCGGCAGAACGGTCCCAATAAAGTCCTCAGAGGTTACTGACGAATGGATGAAATCGTGGAGTGCTGTCTAGATTAAAGTAAGCGCTGCAACGACATGAGATTGTATGGGATGCGTACGGATGTATGCGGGGAGACTGGTGTCCTCGACATCAGCACGGCACTGCTGTACAGTTGAATGACGCCATTCTATGTACGCAGAGTCAGACAAACCCTGAGGGTACAGGATGGCGCATACTTTGATAGCAGGGTCAACTTGCTTCAACTTGTCGTCCTTCACATTTTTGAGTCTCAGTGTTACGTCGAGGGCAATTCCGAGCAAGGGGACTGCGGCCATCGGTGATGGCAAGGTCTTCGTTGAGCCGAGGAGGGTGTTAAGAACCGCTGGTATGTTTTCTGGGCTCTTTTTCTGCTCATTAGCTTGATCAACCACCGATGTCAGGTGACTCACGTATCGGAGTGCGCGTCTGGTCCGGACGAGTGCGCTCTTCTGCAAAGACTTTTTCACGCGCGTGGAAGGATCGAGCACCATATCGACGAGAGAGGCCATGATGCCGAGGAGAATAGGCCAAGGGCGATTGGAGGGGAAATCGGGGCTGCACTCTAAGCACGTAGCGTACAATGCACAGCACCAGCTGAGGAGGACGAACATATCCGCGGCGGCGATGGAACTGGGATGCGCTTGTTGCAGATGGGACGCGATGCGAACGAGAATTAAGACTTACCTCGGACGCTTTTGTATTCGCCCGACCTCCTGCGCCATCCAACCCAGAACCTGTTCTACCACACCGAATTTGCTCTCGTTCGGCTCACCTCGTGGTGTCCCGCGCAGCTCGTCTCTCTTGACCAGAGCCATGCCTACGGTCTCCACACCCTCCCGAGACTCCGAGTCAACATAGCGAGGGTAGGTTGAGGTAAGAAGCTTGAAGATGTCCATTATCTGGGAAAGGCTGAGCTCTGGATGTATGCAAGTACGGGTGAGTGATCTATGCAAACTCTGGGGACTGGCACCAAACGCACCTCCATGTTTTGCGAGAACAAGGAGTTCCTCTCTGAGGAACTGTGTCCGAGCTTTCGTGCTACCGGTGAAGAGGCTTGTCTGCGCCGCGAGCATAGAGCCTGACCAGTCCTTTAAAATGTTTTCTCTTCGCCATCCCCGGCCACTAGACGAAGAGTCCTCGATGTCGCCAGATGCATCAGCAGTAGAGGCTACCCAAGACTCTATCTCTGACCTCCCCATCGCGATGAGGGACTGAGACCAAGGGGAGAGACAGAGTGAGATGGAGGCAGATCAAGATTCGAATTCCTGCAGGTCCCGGGACGAGAAATCGCCTGCCTACCTAACCCTAGGCTAGGGGCTCGCCTCATTCCAAGCATCGGGGCACAACTGCGCCTCTTGACTGGCTTGACTCTTCACCACCACTACAACACTGTTGGGACCCAAAGCTCAGTTCAGCGTCCGTATTCCAAGCTCGGGAACATCTTCGTTCAGCCATGTCTCCGTCAGAGTCCTCTCACTCGTTGAATGTACTGGGTATCTTAGCTGCTTCGGACTGGTGGTCGGAGAGGAATGAATTGGTGTGTCCCCTTCCTCTCCTCCTCGCATTCTCCCATATCGAATCATTTGTGTGCTGGGGTAGGCCGTCTTGGAACCTTTTAACCATATTTACTCAGTCCCTGGAAAAGAGATTCGAGGACAACTGATTGATGCATTCAATCTGTGGCTGAACGTCCCGGAGGACAAGCTCAAGGTCATCACGAAAGTCGTCAGCATGCTCCACACCGCTAGCTTACTGTAAGCACCGTGAAAGCGTTAGAAAATCTCACATCATGACCTGACAACAGAATAGACGATATCGAGGACGATGCACAGCTGCGCAGGGGCGTACCAGGTATGCTTCATGCATGGACTTCGTGCGTCCCGCACATTAAAACGTTTTTTCAGTTGCACATAAGGTCTACGGAATGCCGCAAACGATCAACTCTGCGAACTACGTGTATTTCCTGGCATATCAAGAGCTCTTTGCTCTACGGTCAGGGGTCGGTGTGGATGCTCCTTCGCATGGCCAGAAACGCCTCATTCCCTTCGAAGAGCTCGATCGAATAGTAACAGGTAAGCTGGAGGACGGTAGTCATCCATTCATTCCTGCTCACTCGGAAGGCTCCAGCCGAACTTCTGTCATTACACCGAGGGCAGGGTCTTGAGCTTCTCTGGCGTGATTCTCTTCAGTGTCCGACCGAAGAGGAGTATGTCTCCATGGTGAACAACAGTACGTTGAGGCTTTATAATCCTCCCAACCACTTCTCATCTCGAAGTGCAGAAACCGGAGGATTATTACGCGTCGGTATCAAGCTTATGATGGCCTGTTCTACGACGAACATCGATGTGTGGGTATCATCGCTGATGGAAGGAACCTGTCGTTAAACTTTTTCTCAGCGACTATGTTCCTCTTGTCAACCTCATCGGTGTACACTTCCAGATCCGTGACGACTACATGAACTTGCAAAGTCAACAAGTATG
Organism: Ganoderma meredithae; assembly: GCA_022814645.1. NCBI lineage: Eukaryota > Fungi > Basidiomycota > Agaricomycetes > Polyporales > Polyporaceae > Ganoderma > Ganoderma meredithae. The sequence continues at coordinate 54,783 of JAKLMY010000169.1, forward strand.
CCTCTCACTCTTCTTCGATCTCGTGTCTTTGCCTGATCTACCGACGTGCAACTAGTACACGGCCAACAAAGGCTTTGCGGAAGATCTATCGGAAGGAAAATTCTCCTTCCCAGTCGTGCATGGAGTCCGTGCAGACACTTCTAATCGTCAGATCCTAAGTACGTACACAAGTTAACATCTTCCAAGCGCTCCTCTGATTCGCCTGTTCGTTCCAGACGTCCTCCAGAAACGGCCGACAACCCCCACGCTCAAGAATTACACAATATCTTATCTGCGCGATCACACGAAGTCTTTTGACTACACCTTGGGTGTAATGGACGAGCTCGAAGCCCTGATTCGCGCAGACATAAAGCGGCTAGGAGGGAATCCTCAGCTGGAGAAGATCATTGATGTTCTTCATGTCCAGCGACCGGTATAGTGTTCAGAGGCATTTTCACATTCACCCTGCATTGCATAAATCATGTCCATATAGCTACAACGTTTTGTGCATATACGCCACCAATTCCTGCCACATGGCGGCGGACGCTCCGGTGCTGTTTATGACGGCGCGCTATTGTCGTGGCGCAGTCGGAACGGCGGAGCGATTGAGTGTCCTGAGGTATTTGATTTGTTTCCTTGGCCTGGTCAGTATATCCATACGTGTGATATGCACCGCCTTTTACAGCGGTGACACCATTGCCTGCGTATGACTGCGTACAATTTCGTGAGTCTCATTCCTCAATATTGATATCACCGAACGGGGGCGGGCCACTTACATGTACATCCAGATCTATTACTACCAGATTCGTAAGAGTAATAACCGGATGGGCTGTCCCCAGACCAATGGGGTCTGATATTAGTATGTCCTTGCGCTGCAACGTTAACATGCAGATGTCAGTTTAGATCAGTCGCGAAGGTGAAGGAGGAAATACCATGGCACGTTGAGGACGTACTCAACGCATAGTTCATACTATCCAGACTGAGATGCAAAAGCGACGCCTTGAAGTCACCTTGTTGGGGAGCACACCGAAGGGAACGCCCACCATCCGGAGACCTTAAATATACCCCTGCCTGAACGTTTCCGGGTGGTGAGTGCTGAAGCCTTCCTCGATTGCAAGCTGCTGTTACCTGTATGCTGCAGCGTTTTCCACCATCGATATTGACTGAATGGGACATGCAGAGCTGGACGTTCGATGTGCTCTAAGTCCTCATGCTCCTGCGGCTTCAGCACCGACAGCAGCGCCGAGTCACCGTGCTCCGGCAACTCCGTGGCCCAAACCGCAGCTGAGCAGCCATGCGGGCGCAACATTTGCAGGTGGGGGATGGAGATCACGAGTCCAATATACTGCGCTCCGTCACATCTCTGCAGTTGATTCGTCTGTTCTCGAGGAACCTGCTGGTGTACCGCACTGTTAGATTACCATTACCATTACCGCAGCCTGGAGCCACCCCCCGCCAGTACCAGGTCCGAGCGAACTCTATGGAACATATCCAGGCGACAAGAAAAAAGAAGTGTCAGATATGGCCAACCCACCCAAGCTAATGCGAGCGACCGCCGTGAGTACTACTGTCCGAACGGGCCTCCCGACGAGCCGCTCTCCTCGCTTGCATTAACGCCTGCACTCTATCCCAAGAAGCCGATTCCTTCGACGCGTTGTACTCGACGTACTTCTGCCGCACATCCACAAGCCCCGAGAAAAGGTCGTCGAGAACCCCCGCGACCTTCCCCAAGTCCGCCTTCTGATCTTTGACAAACATGCGCGGGTCGAGGGATCGCAGCCGTCTGTGGCCATGCTCCGGGATCGTGTCAGCCGCGGGAAACTTCCCAACGTCCAAGCCTGGGACACGGATGCGGTGCAACCGTGGACACCTCTTCGCGAGCTCGATCAGCCCGGCGACGATCGGTCTGCCGTGTGTGCGCACAGCCTGCTTGGTCGTCCGGAGTTCCCCTGAGCTGACCAGCGCAAACCGCTCGAGGTTCGGCCAGCTCGAGCCGAAAACGCGGAGGTCGTTGTCGGAGAGGTGGATCCCGTTCCCCAGCATCATGTGGACTGAGAAGTGCTTCAAGCGGGAGAACTTGAGAAAAGCGTTAAACGTTGAAGAGCCGGAGGGGCGGCCGCGCGCCGTCCGCGATGGGCCCGACGAAGACGCACTCGAAGGACTCGAGCTCCGCGGGGGGATGTCCTACTTCATCGCCCCAAAGGCGCGCTCGATACACTTATGCTCGGAGCCCAGGATGCGCACGCAGGTACAAATGGCGGAGATCTGAGCGCGGGATGGCGGTCGCGACACCACGGACTCCCTCCACGTCATCGTTGAGGCCAAGACGCTGGACCGCCGCGAGACCATCAAGCGACAGCGCGGCACCATCATCCGCGTCCTTGGGTTATGAGACTAGTTCCAACGTATGGAGTGACGGTAGCGTAGAGAGGGCTCGGAGGGCAGGGGTTTTGATGGCATCGTGGTGGGAGCCTCATAAGTATGGTGTGCGTACAGGACGGAGAAAGGCGTACGAGAGCAACTAAACCGCCCATTCAATGAAGATGCGCTCTGCACCACCAGGGTAGTGCGTGCGTGCGAAGTGCGGCGTAGGAGGATTGTCCGGATCATAGTGCGGCAGCGCGTGAATGCCGGACTGCAGGTTGAGGCGCGGGAAGAGGCGGTCCAGGACGACCGCGACGTCGAGCTGCCTCCCCTCGTCCTGGACTCCGATGAGATGCTGTATGCCCAAACATCGCAGGTCGTTCCCCAGGAGGGGAACGGTGGAACTCTGCGGGAGGGTGTCGCTGACGTCGAGGCCGGGGATGCAGAGCTGGTCGAGCCGGAGGCATCCGCGCGCGAGCTCTGCGAGCCCGCGATGTGTCGGGCGCGTGGCCGGGGTTCCGTGAGTCCCGCCTCTGGCTTCGTATTGTGGGAGGATAAGGGTGCGGAGCTTGGGCCACGCGCGGCCGAACCGTCCAAGGTCCTCGTCGCGGAGAGACAAGCGTTCCCCCAACGTTAACTCCAGGTCCTCAAGGTTTGAAAATGGCAAGAACGGTTGGAGGATTGTCATTAGCGAGGGCAAAGGCCTACGGTCTGGCACGGGGACCTCGGCGCGGAAGGAGATGAGAGTGTGTGGTCCCATGTGTTGGCAGATGGACGCAAGGGCGGTGTGAAATCCGTCATGGCGCGAGGTAACCCGGAGACGAACATGTTTAAGTTCGGGCATGGAGGACGCAAGCATAACGCGCGCCAGATGGGGGGCGGGCCCAGACAGTTCGAGTGCTGTGAGCTTCTGGAATGCACCTTGCAGGTCGAGTCGGGGGGTGTCTGATGTTTCTTCCAGCAGTATGGACACTTTGAAGCGGGCTAGATTTTTGAGGTTGACGAGCATGAGGACGAGGGTCTCATCGAATGTTGTATGGGGGTGGATATGGAGAACTTCCATCTGGGTGAATCGCGATAAGCACATAAGATGATCATGGTCAAGGGGGATGTAATCGTGGAGGAAGAGTTGGTTGAGCCCAGAGGATTTTACAGAGAGTTCCTGTAGCATCAACGCAGCGTCCGCCGTGGCGGTAGGATTCAAGGTGTTAGGTACAGCTAGACCTCGAAAGGCAAAGGTGACAGAGCGGAGAGATGGTGCGACAAGGGCGTGAAACGCAGGCAAGGCATCGGTTGGCTTCCACATTACCATGCTCAAGCTTCAAAGATTGGGCAAAATAGGAGTACCATGACTCCGCTCGAAAATAGCTCTCCAGACTGAAGGATCGATGCCAGTGTTCTGGACAAGACAGAGATTGCGCACGCGAGTTGCGTAGGTGAGCCACCGAGACCAGGCTTCGAGCGAGATCTCCACAGTGATATACTAGTCAGAGGAAAGACGTTATACGAATCCAGTAGAATATGATTAGCCAGATCACTCACAGATGTCGTACCCGAAGACTGATAGGATGGTAAAAGCCGGAGGAGCGGGGAGATGCTGGATAACGACCGCCATAACTTGTTCAACGAAGGGTCTGAAAGCGCCTGGGACGAGAGCGCGAGCGACAACAAGCTACTTTGAAAAGAGCTCATGGCGGCGAAATATGCTTCTCCCGCGAGGTCGTCATAGTCGTCTATCGGTTCGAGGTGATTTAGAATCTCTCGGAACACATCGTGCCAGCCGGCCAAGGTGGTGAATGGGACAGGCATCTGGGAATAGATATACGTCAAGGTTAGAGAGATAGGTTCTAACGCATTTCCTCGACTACACATACTCACAAGCTATACTGTACAAAGCCACAGCGCTGACTCAGGGTCGCCGCAGAAATAAATATACGGCGACTAGTAGCGGTGATAAGGAGCCCGCCGTACGCCAGATCAATCTCGATTAAAGGCAGAGAATTATGTGAATTAGCTCACCTTGGGCGAAATGGCGGCCAAAGGATGTCCTGCGTGGCGGTGGGATCGACTGGAACGAGTCTGCACGACGGGCATGGCGCTTTTTTCGACTGGACAAAAGTCGATTAAAAGTCGTGCCCGTGAAAGACTTTTCTCTGCAGGTGACAAATTTGACAAAAATCGAGCAAAAGCCTTAGAACAGAAATGCTTTCTCTACCATTTTACTCGACTTTGTACCGACCAGAGAAAAGTCTTACACGTGGATCGACTTTTTGTCGACTTTTCACCCTTGGAGAATAACGCCACGCCTGTCGTGCTGAGGCCTTCCGCGTGCGATAAGTCGTTGACTGTTTGGCGCCCGAAGACTTGCGGGGATCACGCGCCGCGCGAATTGGGATTGGCGCCATCACGTGCCGACTGCGGGCGCTGGGCGTCTCCAAGCGTCTATCTAAGTACTCCTTCAACTTCAAGTTCAGTTTGCCAACGTCCATGATTTAATTCATGCGGTGAATCGTGATGTTGCAGGGGCCGTGCTCAAGGGAGCGATCTAATTCTGACTGTACCGCCCCCAAATGAACGAGACTCACCCGCACGGTGCACGCTATCACAAGCGTTTACACTGCCATGCTCAGTTGATACTATCCTATCGCCTTCGCACCCAACAAGCTCGGTCTCGGCGCACTGCGAGACATTCGCCTGACTCGAGGAAGTGACCTGTAACCTTGTCGCCCTGTCCACCCATGACCGAATCTATGCAGATCCATCGTCGTGCCAACCCCACGCTGCGCACAAATGCGTACCCGACCGAGACCCGGTGACTCGGACTGGACTCACGTCGCTGGGGGGGCAGATAGCGCGCGTGATTCCGAATACTAGCACGAGAACATGAATGCGAAAGCAGCGAAATCGGATGCACAGCGGGATGGCGGCAAGAAAGCGAAATTTACTTCTGGCCCTGGGGTGAGGGGGCCTGGGGGAGGAGTGGCTAGATACTTGGGTGCGAACGGCAGGGGAGGAGTGGCTAGGAGGTACCATATTGCGGAGCAAAACCTATGCAGTAATTTCAGCGTCGCAAAAAGTGCGTTTGAGCCTTGCAACTTACCGGACGGCATGAACTGAACTGTCACCCACTCCCAACGCCATTCCGAGCTGCCTGCATCTTTCGCATCGCGCCCTGCACCTCGTGCCAAGACTCCGCATGGGGCATCCCCTCGCCGACGCGCGAGTACTCCTGGAGGCATGGGAAGACCTTGTCCAAGATCTTCGCCACGTCCTCCACAACCACGTCCTCCGAGTCGTCTTCCACCAGGGCGGACAGATCCAAAAACCGCACCCCCTTATGGCCGTTGCTGGGGAGCGCGCTCATCGTCGGCAGCACAGACACGTCCGCTGCAGGGAGTGTCACCCTGCGCAGCCGTGGACACCCCTTTGCGAGCTCGACAAGCCCCACGAGCGTTGGCGGGCAGGCAGAGGAGAACATGGGAGAGCCCATCTCGCGTACAAATATGGAGAGGACCTCGAGGGACGGCCACGCCGCTACGAATGTCCGCAGGTCTTCATCCAGGACGTGTGGGACGTATCCCCAGCTGAAGGAGAGGTCGAAGCTCTTGAGGCGTTTGAGGGTAAGGAACGGGGCAAAGAGCGTGGCGAGCGGGAGTGGGGGCTCGGCTCGGGTGCTGTAAGTGAGCCAGAGCTGCAGTGCTTCGAGGGAATCAGGGAGCGCGGCGCGGATTATCCCAAGCTGGTGTTGAAAATCGGCGATTGGCAGAGGTCGCAGCTGCTTGCTGTATGGGACCCTGACGCTGCACTCGAGACTAATGGACCGGACCTGGGACGTACGGAGGCTTCTCATAGTGAGGATCTCACTGAACGTAGAGAAGCAATGAAGGTAGAGGGACAGGTGACGCAGGTTTGCGAAGTCGGAGAACTTGAGCAGCGGTATGTCGGAAGGGCCTCTGACCGCCAGACGCATGTTCAATGTACGCAGTGGCAATATGCGTGACAGCGCAGCGACAGATGCGTGGTCGACGCCATACACGATTATACTGAGATTAAGATCTTCCAGCATTCGCAGCCTAGTGGACCTGCGGAAGTGTTGCACCAATTCTTCTGGATCTCCTTCGTCGGCGATAAACCAGCATATCGAGGGATCTAGAGGGTCCCCAGAGGGATCCGAGATGAGAGTCAGGAATGGGAACAGGAAATCCCTGGCCTGGGCTCTAACTATCTCTCCGCAGGCGAATTCGAAGGTTAACGTGCGTATTGTCGGCGACAAGCAGAAGAGAAAGGGTACGATGTCTTCCGTGTCCACTGGCATCTGGAGACGAGAAAGGCAAGGGAAGAGCGGTTCTCCATGGAGCCGCGATACGAGGAGGGCCCAGGTATCGAGGTGAATGCTGAACGAGACATCTGTGTGGACGGGGGTTTTCATTTCGCGGACGAGTCGCGCGTACCATCTAAATCGCGACCAGGCTCCGTCGTCAATGTTGGGTTCCAAATGCTATTTCCCTGTTAGTCAGCGAGGTACACGTTGCAAGATGTGGGAGCGCGCGCACAATCACTTCCTCGAACAGACCGTCGTCGCTCGTAGTCCACGGCAAAAGCTTGAGCAGAAAAACATGGTAGTCGAGAACCCTCCACAGCTCTGCCAGCGCGAGGTTCGAGAACGCATGGCACGTCAACGCACAAGAGAGCAAGGTCTTCTGGAGGAACCTGCGCGACTTGATATCTTTCTCCTTGTCTTGGAGAAAACGGTCACTATCGGAAAGATCCCATGAGAACCAGCCGGGTGAGAGCTGGCCAAATATCTCAAGCAGCACGTCCGGGCAGGAAAGAGCGCTGTGGACAGCATCCCCTGAAGTCTGCCAGGGTCAATATCAACAGCCTGATGAAACTGCCAGTGCTACGGGCACGCACTCGATGCTCACCGACATATTCAATGTGATGACTGGCGGATCCAGTAAAAAGTTGTATAGACTGAAAGTCAATGTTGAAACCGAAAGCGAGCTGGTAGCGTACAGGCGCGCGTCTGTTTGGTGGCCACGTGCCACTTGGCGTGGGCAGTGGTGTTCCCCGTCCAGTCCAAACTCTCCCAAGGCACGCGTAGATAAGATCTGTATACGCTGTATTCTGCGGAGCTCTGACCTGATAATAATAATAATAATAATAATAATAAGTCCAAACTCTCCCAATCACCAACAGCGCTGAACGGCGTTGAGGCACGCTCACATTCTACTCAGAGTACCTGCAAATGACAGTGCTTTTGTTGCAGTTGAGGTTCAGGTGGTACTAGGGGACGTCGACCACAGCCCACTCAAGAAGTCAGCCAACCTCAACCAGCAGACAAATGGTCAAGGAGTCGGCGGTCACTCGTGCGCTCTTCTGTCAAGAGATCATTGACTCCATTTTCAGCCATTGATCTCTCAATTCTGTCATCTCTCTGTACGAATAAACAGGCTATCTTCGACGAGGGCACATCAATGAGGTCGAACAGCGCAAAAGGCGAAGCACCTTGGCCTCAGCTGCGCGCGTGTCAAAACACGTCTCTCAAGCCGCTCTTTCCGTCCTCTGGGCTCAACTGGACAGCTTCCCTGGCCTGTTCAGAGTCTGGCCGCAGTACAGTCCCCGATGGGATGCGTACGAAGAGGTACGTGTGTTCAGTCCAACGCACCCAGTAGCTTATTCCCATTTTGCGTATTATCTAGTTCGTGGGCGAGCCCACCGAGGCAGACTGGATCAGACTCGAGAAGTATGCCATTCTCGTGAGAGAGGCGCATTGTTACTGTCCCCTGCGCGATGAACAAAAAGTCTGGGAAATTATCCTCAACTGCTATGGAACCGCTAGCCGCTTCCTCCCTCGCCTCACAGTGCTCGAAACGCTGCACGTAACCCCGGACGACACATTGTTTGATCTCTCCCTCCTCCTCCCTACTCTTCAACACCTCTCCATTCGACTCGATACTCCCCCTCAACCTTCATCGGACGGCGCACTGCTGACCACAGCACTGGAGCGCATCGCTGCTGAAATCCCCGGTCTATCGAGTTTGCAAATCGCGTATGATCCCCAGGGGCCCACGCCGATATCCTGAAGGATGGCCTCGTTTCAGTCTCTACGCAAGCTCGACATCACGCAGGACCTCACCATCGGCACGACTGTCCTCTCTGCAATCGGACAGTTCCACGACCTCCGCTCCCTCTCGATTTACACCAGAGACAACTGCTTTTACCTCCAGGGTTGCTTGCAGGCCCTTACCGAACTCAACATTGGAGGCTGCACATCCCACGTCCAGTCGTTCCTTGCTGCGACGTCCCCGCCTTTCCTGGAAAGCCTCTCCATGACCTTCCTCCACGATCCCAGCACCGACCTCCTCATGCAATGCATGTCCTTTGTCCCAACTGCCGTCCCGACTACGCTCTCCACACTCACCCTCGCATCTGACCTCACACTCAATTCCCCCCCCCGCCTCCGTCCTGCACGTCGTGCAGCCCGCGCTCGCATTCCGCGCGCTCTCAGACTTCACGCTCAAGCTCCGCCTGCTCCCCTCCATCAGCGACGCGGACATTCTGACCATGCTCGCCGCATGGCCCACCCTACCCACCCTCCGCGTCGCACACGACCACATCTTCCGCCGCCCCCCACGCGCCCCACCGCGCTCCTCTTCCCATCCATCGCCGCCCGGCGCCCGCACCTACCGTCACTATCAGGGGGCCAGGGGCTGCGCGTGCTCGACATGGCGCGCGAGTTCGACTTCAGCAGCACTCGCAACCGCAACAATCGCAGCAGGTCGAGCGGCGCAGAGCGGCACGCGTGCCTACGCGCGGCGCTCATGCTGGACCGCCCCTTCCCGTGCATGGAGCTGCCTGGTGTGAGGGGAGGGATGGGCGAGGAGGGCGAGGAGAAGGGCTGGGCGGGGGTCGTAAGGCCGTTGCATGCGATGCAGGCGGGGCGCGCGCATGAGGAGGCTTTCGAGAGGGCGGGATGTGGGGAGGACCGGGGTGGAGATGGGGGTCGGATGGGAGCGAGAGTGATGGCGAGGGTAGTGATGACGACGAAGAAGAGAAGGAGGAGATGGGAATGGAGTAAGCGCCATGGTGCAAGTTACGCTGGACACTGCGCACGCAAAGATCACGCGCGTGTGGTTATCCTTCGACTTGTAAGCACTCGTAGCCTTTCTCTTTTCCCTCTGAACGTAGATGTTATTGGTTGACTACGTAGATTCCATGTACAGTGGTGCATATGTCAACATTCATTGCAATGACATTGCTTGAACGCCGGCGGAGGACGCACTCTCATGACTCTCGTCCGATACAATGGCCCAGGACGTACTCGAACATACTGCGTGAGGGGATCATCTGTTCCATACTCAACATCGCTTCCTCTTTTTCTGCAAACTCTTACTCTACTTCCACGAGATCCATCCCGCGCCTACGCTGGTGTTCTTTCTCCACAAGGACGTCGCGTGGTTGCACCCTCATATGACCCACCAACACGCACGCAGTAACCGGCGCACATGCAGCCGACTCCCGCCGTACTCGCGCGCCAGTCCTGCACCTGGTGAAGCTCACCCCACCGGAGATCTCGCTCAGTAATATGTGGTATCATATGCGCAACTAGGTCGGCTGCGAAGATGTGCTATATACGGTGGT
>JAKLMY010000016.1:0-205900 GCA_022814645.1 Ganoderma meredithae
TCTCGGTTCCGCCACTGGTCTTAGGCCGCGGACCCGCCATGGTCAAACAAACGCGGGATAGCGTGTGCGCTGTCTATATTACAGAAGAGAAGCAAACCTGTATACGTAGATACTGCCAATACACGAGAATTTAAAAAAAAAAAAAAAAAAAAAAAAAGACCAGTTTGATGCGTAGACGGACCAATTTCCAAGCAAACAGTCGCGAAGGAAGTTCACATAAAGCGTTGTTTGCACGAGTGAACTCACCAAACCTCACGGTCGTCGCCCCCAAACGCTTCAACGTCTCGTCCTATCACCAACCCGTGGGCAACGAGGCTCGCCGCACCTCGCCGCATCGCCTGTCCTGTTAGTCACCCCAGATAACGCCTTCCTAAGTACGTGCGTTGGGCCCAATGTGCGTGATAGTTCTGTTGAATCCGGAGGCCAAGTCCGAATTGCAGGCGCATGAATCGCTGCCTCGGGCCTTGTCGTTCCCTTAGAGCCAGACCCAGGAACCCCGGCATATCGAGCCTACACGGGAGCGTTTGTACTCATCGCGACCACATCCTTCTGGCGAATGGTCTCAGCTAGTTCAGCGATGCTGCATTGCGCGAGGTCATCAGAGCGCAGTTGAGATAGCCGTCGGGAGGTGTATGGCGGTAACGAGAAGAGTAGAATTCCTCGCATTCGGTGTGAGTAGAGTTGTGTGTTACGACTCACAGGGGAGAGCGTTGCTAATAATCTGAACTATGGGGAGGCGGAGGAAGACTGGCAGGTGTATCCTGCCGCCAGCGGGAGGAATTCGCGGCTCCGACCTGCCGTCTTACCGAGTCTACCTACTTCCGACGGAACCCTCCCGTTCATGCAAAGCGATCTAAGTCCCGTGGTGATAGTTTGGTTACCGGACACTGGGATACCACTTGGTATCTCTCAAGTTGTGAATCGCCAGTGTTGGCCACGGATCTCAGCACATTATTATTGTTTTGCGTACATATGACAGGCACAAGGTACATTTCACCGAAACTGCAAGCAAGAGATATTGAATGAAGAATGACTTGAAACAATCTACTTCCTTTCCTTCACAAGCTTGCGCGCGAGGTCCTGTGCGTACCCCACCATCGTCAAAGTTGGGTTCCAGGAACCTGTTCGACAGAGTATCCTCAGGACGAAGCTCACGAGATTCAAACGAAACCAATAACACGCACCTGCAGAGGGGAAGATCGCACCGCCAGTCACGTACACGTTCTTGCACCCGTACGGCGTGTAGTTCTCGTCCACAGCCGCGTGGGGGTCCGATTCGGGGCCCATGTACAGCGACGAGCACTCATGCACGACGCCCGGCACGTGGATCTCTGCCTTGGTCGGCTTCTCCTTGCGCCAGCCCTTGCTGCCTTCCTGGTCATGCCAGTACTCGAGCTGCCGGCTCTCAGAGCCTGCCATGACGACGATAGAGTTGTACGTCGCCTTGTCCATGACCGACCACAACTGCTCGTCGGTCGCGTCGAGCACCACCTGCAGCTTGACGTTCGTCGTCGGGTCGGGGTCCTGGCGGTTGGGCCTGATCCATGAATCCTTGTTGTGCTCGTTGAGCTCGCCGAGAGTCGCACAGACCAAGCGTACACATAGCCAGTTAGCATCGGTTCGGGAAGGGCCGGCCGAGGAAGTTGAAAGAAGGCTCACTGAGCACGATGTGGCCCTCGGAACCCTCAAGCTGCTCCAGAGTCGCGGCCGCCGCGTAGTCCGGGCACTCGCGTCCCGCGTCGACGGCGTCCCAGATGGGGTGCGGCGAGTAGATGGCCGTGATCTGCACATGGTACTGCATCTTCGTCTTCTGGTCCTCGCCCGCGAGGTAGCTCGCCGCGATCTGCAGCGTCTGCCCGCACTTGCCGTCGCACCGCACTCCGTTCGGGCAGCGCTTGAAGTTCGGATACCGCCCGGCGTCGATCGGGAAGCGTGCCGCAATGTGCGTGAGGAAGTGACCCGTGAGGCGCGAGCCCGCGCGCGTCTGCATCGTCTCGAGCGAGTTGAGTAGGATGTTCGTCGCGGGCACGACGCCCGCTGCGAGGATCACGTTCGTCTTCCCATCGGGAAAGCACAGGTCGCCGCGCGACGTCTTGAGCACGTTCACCACGTGGTCCTCATCCGCGTCGACGAGGAAGCTCTGGGCAACGACATCGGTCGCGATCATCAGCGGGCTGCCCAGGCCGTGCTTGGCGAGCTGCCGCTGCTTCTCTTGGAGCGCAAGGAGCGGTCCGGGCGTCGAGAACTTGATGAAAGAGAGCGTCGATGTTGGAGTTGTCCGCCCAACAGCCAGTGGTCCAGGTTCGGCGTACATCGCACCCGGGATGTTTGGGATTCCAGCGTGGAGCTTAGCATCGATATCGTTCTGGAGCTCGCTGAATACATGATCATCGATCTTGTTGGCAGGTGTGACGTGCAAGAGGTCCTTAGCCTTCTCCCAGAAGCCTGGCTTGGCTGCGGTTTCCAGCATTGACTTCGGGAAGCCTCGCATGAGCTCAGGTTTGGGCTGAGGGCACCAGGCGGACCTGCAAACGTTGTAGGCGCTGTTAGCGCACGGGCCCAGTGAAACAAAGGTGTAGTGTACCAGAAAGTAGAACGACCACCGAAGAACGGACAAGAGCCATGCATGAATCTAGAAAACGTATGACGTTAGGACCTGTTTGAACGCCGAGTGCAGGAAGATACCAACTTCACTTCAGAGCGGAACGTCTTAGAGGAGAGTTGCCACGGGAAAGTCTCCGAAGGCCCGCCAAGGACCATCTTGTAGGGAAGCGGAAGGTTCTGCGACCGACAAGGATGAGCTTCGCGATTCTCATACTACAATCCCCTCGCACTCACTTGGAAGTGCTCAGGGAGCCAGAAGCCTAGGTTAAATCACCGTCAGTCTGCAGTCTGTCTTGGCTCGTGATGAAAGCAACCTACCACCACGCTCGAGGATCAGGATCTTCCTCATGGGATCACGGGCAAGCGCCTCGCTCACATATGCGAGGGCGCAGAACCCGCTGCCGCACACGACGTCGTCAAACTCGCCGTGGTCCACGATGGCGTTCCACGTCGGCTGGTCGAGGAAGTAATGTGCGGCCGTCGCCTGTACCGCTGAGGGGGACTGAGCTCCAGGGATCGGGAACCCGAACTCGTTGGCGGGCTGCTTCGTGACAGACGAAGATGAGAGGATGGGGGCTTTGCCTGTGCGGAAGTGGAAGGAGGGGTACACCGGGTGGTCGGGGTACTTGAGGTAGTCTGTCCCGTGAGGGCTAGTGGTAGTTTTGTTGTCTGCGTGGGCTCCCGACATGTTCGACGTCGTCATCGTCGTGTGGAATTCGAAAGCGATAGCTGAGGGTGAGCACTGGAGAGAGCTCTGAGGACCCGTCACAGTTGCATGCGTGGTTTTATACTACGGTGAAGTGTTTGCGCCCCATTGGAACGATCAGGATGGTAATGTTAGCACCGGCGAAATGAGAGACGGTTTGGTCGTTTACGTATTCCACAGTTGAAAGTGCCTCTTGTTCGGATGGCTTGACATGTTCCAAGTTGACTGACACCGTTAATCGCTGTATAGTACTCGTTGAGTACCGGGTGTGCCACTACCGGAGAGTCAGCTGCTCAATGCCGAGGCATGAGAAAACTTGTGTGCTCCTGCAAGGCAACACTGAGAGCTATAATTGAGAGCATAGCTGGGAAGCAGGACTGCAGATGCATTCGACGTACGAGGTTGGGGCGCGGCGCAGTTAGAGGGTCAGAACCACCGGGGCTAATACCGTCATGAGACTAGGATCCGCCGCTCATAGGGCTGTGAAGACCATATTCGTTGACTTGCTTGTGCGGAGTGGACGCTCTACAAACGACATAAGATCAAATCCGGCCGAAAGCGAGGAATAAAAGTACCTAAAAAGACTGACATATGGGCGTCAACACGGGCACACATGCCCAGACATGTCCTGAAGTTGAGAGTGCCATGGGCAAGTATACTTAGATCTTATGTGGGGGGTGCGGACTATCGGAATCTAGCACTACACTGAAGTGTCAGGCTCTGCTACTTACTTAGTGCCTCATGTCATCGGAGCCCCAGACTGACTTGATGCCAGTGACGGAGCGACAGTCGCCGACGGAGGTGCCTGAGGCTGCAGCGTAAGTAAGGGACATGAGGTTGGCCCAGACTTCACTAGCTATACACGCACCAGGCTACTTCATTTCACGACCGCCAAACGCGGCCGCCGTGGCATGAAGAATCCAGCTGGAGAGAGCCACCAGGATCACGCGAGTATCATTGGGCAAGAGGATTCAGCATGAATAAAAGCTGAGCTTCCCAGCATCCAACGTGCTCTCGATAGTGGTTTCGAGGACTTCACAGATAAAGGGCGACCTGATAATAAAGCGGAATCATGGCCAGTCAAGGCGTGGCTGAAGATGCGTGCTGGCGGGCGCTACTGCATAGCACAACCATAAACATTGACAATTGAAAAGCCACTCCCGGCGCCTCACTTTCTTCCGCTTTTACCCATGGATCGTCAGACTAGACGACTCTATGATAAGTACTGCCCATCATATATGATTGAGAAGTACAATATCATGATAAATAATGGCTCTCCAAGCCCGTACGTTATCCCGCCACTTCATGCCTTTCGGGGAGTCGGGACCCTCGTCCAGAGTTCGACCTGCTCAGCCTCCATGCCGCAACAGCCAAACGTCAGTCCCCAACCTTCGACAATGAAACCCATGCAGGCTCACCTCATCCCAGGTCTTCTGGAAGCTCGGCCTGTTCTCGAGCTCCTCGACGTACTTCTTGAACCGTGCAAACTTCTCGCTAGCGAGCGCCTCCCCAAGCTTGTCCCGATTCTCCTGTGAGAACGCGCCGATCCCGCGGCGCAGGAACAGCATCATGCGCACGAAGAACGGCGCAACGGCGCAGTCCGCGACCGAGTACTGGCCGATTGCGAAGCCAGTCGCGGGCAGCGCCGCCTGAACCTTCTCAAGCGCCTCCAGAAGAGGTTCAATGCCTTCCCCGACGAAGAACGCCCCCTTGAACGGGGACTGGACGAAACTGTCGTAGATCTGGATAAAACCACGGGCCTTTGCGCGGAGGATAGGATCCTTGGGGAGGAGCTTAGAATCGGGGAAGAGATCCGCGATGAACTCGATGAGTGCGAGGGACTCGGTGAGCTTCACAGATTCCGGAGACGGCTCCTCTGCGGGGACATCGGGTCCGCCGTACGCAATAGAGGGAATCTGGGAGTGGTGAAAGAATAAAAATCGTCAACATGCTTCCAAACAACGGCTTCGCGACTGGCTTACGCGTCCACGGGGGTTGACCTGATAGTACCACTCCGGCTTTGTACGAGTGTTGGGGAAATTGTGTGCTATGTACTCGGCCCCTGCCTCGTCGAGTGCGAGTCGGACCCTATGCGAGTAGGGAGAGTACTATGGGAACGAAGGAACCGTCAATATGGTGCCTTCAATGTGTCCATTTACGACGTACCGGAGCTGTGTAGAACTGGATACGTTGTACAGAGGACATGGTGGACGACGACCTTTACTTGCTGTGGAATGATGGGGTGCAGTCGTCGCCACTTCAGCATATATATACCTGTTCGCCTTGTCCCAGGCACCACCAAGCCCCTCCTCGAATGTCCTTTGTTGGACGGTACGCGTGGAGTCATATCTGCACCGCCCTCTGCTGAGTGCGGCGGAACCGCTGTATGTATTTCCTCGATCATGCTTCGTCCGACTCAGGCGGATCGCAGCAGGATGAAGCGACGCGTCGACTCGGCATCACAGTGGTAACTCCCAAGCTCAGTCATAGAAAGGACAGGTGCTGACGCATACGTTGAAGGATTGACATCTTCTGCGTGAACCGATGGTCGTTTGTCGACGCGAAACCGTCCGACCGTGTCATAAAGATTGGGCCAAGAAGTCCCCTGCATATCAGCAAGATTACCACTTCCTGAGGAGAGCGAACCTGATGTCTTGGTCGCATGTCAACCCAGGTCGGAAAAGGCTATAAAAGCGCTGCCTTACAATCATTCGCCGGTCCTTCGGATATGTGGCTCCCTCGGATAAACTGGATGTTCTGCTGTCCCCCTGCATCCCTCGGACTTCCTGACTCTTATTTGTGCCTGAAATGCATTGAACACCAACTGCCGTCCATTGTATAAAGTTTTATCCAACCCCGTGGCGTATAGCCCTGGTCGACATTGACATGGAATAACAAGGCTTGTTGCGCTTCTTTGATATCGGTGGCTTACCCCGAGATTCGAAGCTTGAAATGAAATACAAACTCCTCAAGCCCATTCAAATCTTACCAAGGTATCATGACAGAGTTAAAATCAATGTGGAAAACGACACTGAGCCAACACACTTAGCCGCAGGTCGCCCAGCGGCACCGACGAAGCAAAGCATATGCAATGCGGTGGAGAGAACCGAAACCTCCTTCTACGTTGCTTGAGAAATACTAGTGCACATCCTGGTAAACTGCTCTAAAACACACTACAGCCACTCTACCGTCTGTATACACACGATAAGTTCCCAGGCTTCTCGAAACGAAATCAGGACTACGCACCGCAGGAGGTTTCGACGAGATGTCGTACGTGACCCTGTTGATCCCTTGCACCTCGTTCGTGATTCGCGACGAAATGCGTCGGAGGACCTCGGCGGGGAACACGAACCAGTCGGCAGTCATGAAGTCCTCAGACTGCACCGCTCGGAGCGCGATCACCTGCTCGTACGTCCGCGCGTCGCCCATGACCCCGACCGCCTTCACGGGCAGCAAAACCGCGAACGCCTGGCTGATCTGGTCGTAGAGGTTCGCCTTGCGGATCTCTTCAATGTAGATGTTGTCTGCCTGTTGGAGGATCTTGACTTGGTCGCGTGTGACAGGGCCTAAGATGCGGATAGCGAGACCTGGTCCAGGGAAGGGGTGGCGCTGAACGAGGTGGTTGGGGATGGAGAGAAGGCGGCCGAGGGCGCGGACCTCATCTAACTCACTGAGATAAGCACGCAGATATCGAGCGCAGAGTAGCCAGGCATACCTTTGAATAATTCGCGGAGAGGTTCGATGAGCTTCAGCTTCATGTCCTTCAGGAGGCCACCGACGTTATGGTGGGTCTTGATCGTTGCGCTCGGTCCCTTGAAGCTGATGCTCTCGATGACGTCAGGGTAGAGCGTACCCTGTAGCAGCCACTCAATCTTGCCCTTTGCCTCGCCACCTTTCGTGTCCTCTGCCACAGCCGCAGCCTCAATCTTCTCTGCTTCAGCTTCAAAGACGTTGATAAACGTGTTTCCAATGATCTTGCGCTTCTGCTCAGGGTCCTCTACGCCGTCGAGACGCGAGAGGAAAAGGTCGGACGCGTCGACAACTGTGAGGTTCACGCCGAGATGGGTGTTCAGCATTTTGTGGACCTGCTTCGCCTCATCGAGTCGAAGGACGCCATTGTCGACCATGATCGCATGAAAACTGCACATTGGTGAGACGAATAACAGTGCAGCATTTGCGTGCGACTAACCGGTCTCCAATAGCTTCGTGCATAAGCTTCGCCGCAACAGAACTATCGACGCCGCCGCTAACGGCTCCAATCACTCGGCCCTTAGGTCCACAGATCTCACGAATGCGCGCAATCTCCTTTCCGATGAACTCTTCCTGAATCAAACCTTATCAGTGTCCGCACTATACGCTAGTGAACGCGTTAAGGTAGGCCAATACCCACCATTGTCCAGTGTTGTTTGCATCCGCAAATGCCGATGACGAAGTTTCCAATGACCTCCTTTCCGCGTTTCGAATGTGTGACCTCAGGGTGGAACTGGATACCGTAGAATGGCTTGGAATTATGTGCAACGGCGGCGTATGGTGCGGTTGCGGTGCGTCCGATGATGTGGAACGCTTCAGGCATCTCGGAGAGCTGGTCCCCATGCGACATCCAAACCTGCGACGGGCGCAGGGGTTGAGCTCAGATCACGCGCAGAGAGGATACCGGAATTGACGCACTTGAAGTTGATCCCCGATACCTTTGAACAGAGCATCTGCGCCATTGTTCTCGCCACCGATCTCGGAGATTCGGACCTCCGCAAAACCGTATTCACGGTGCTCGCACTTGGCGACCTTGCCCTTCATGTTCCATGCCATCTCCTACTTGCATTCGCTCAGACGGGCGAGAAAGGTCCAAGAACGGTCGGGACCCACCTGAAGGCCATAACAGATGCCAAGAATGGGTACTCCGAGCTCGAACACCTCGGGATCGACATGCGGCGCGTCCTTGTCGTAAACCGAGTACGGCGATCCGGACAGAATGATGCCTAGATGAAGCCACATGGGTTGAAGTTTTAGGAAGGCACGTCATGTTCTTGGCACGAACCTTTTGGTTTGAACTTCACGTCCTTGATTTTTTGGGTGCATGGCATGAGCTCCGCGTAGACGTTCAGTTCACGACATCTCCTGGTGATTAAATGGCTGTACTGTGTGAATGTCCTTCAGCTTGGATTTCAGAAACCAGCGTTCTAACATACCTGAGAGCCAAAGTCTAGGATGAGGATGGTATCGAACTGATCGTGAATCTCAGCCATGGTGGAGGATAAGAAGACGGGGTGCAGCACGAGTGAGTCGAGGCTCGCAAGACCCTGAATACAATTTGCAGATAAGATAGACGCCCCGGCACATCCTGAGGGCGTCTATTTCGACGGCCGCACGGACCGGGATAGCCGCAGAATTAATCCCGCCACATTCAGCGCACACTCATCGGAGTCTGGTCTCAAACGAAAGCCTGTGATATACCTTCGTGGCCATCTAGTGCAACTATGGCTTACAAGTCACAAGCTGTCGAGATGAGCAATGATATTATTAGGGACACAGTAGTGTTTTTATAACGGTGCTGCAGGTACCGCAACAGAACGATGCTATCCCGAGCGTGTTCGTTCGCCACGACCCGACGACCGAACAACGGTGAAAAAAGACATCTTATGCATGCAGTTGACCTAAAATGTAAGCTTCTTGGCGTTCCAGGGGAACATCCAATCGTCGCCAGCCTTATGTTGTAATCTGAACCACGAAGTTCGTACTTTCGCATCAGTATGGCCTCCTCCGGATGAGTTGATATCGTCACTCACTGGGACCAAGACCAAGCAAACGGATCTTTGTTGTTGGTATACTGCCATTGTCTCAACAGAGACGGCCCGTTGTCAATACTATTTGACAGGAACCGTTTCAGGTGTCCATTGACTGTGATAAGTTGGCCTGGCTGAGGCTGGTTCACGCCGCCCTCGTATTCGTCGACGAACTTGACTGGCTCGATGACGCGCAGCACTCGCATCGCCACCGAATGGGAAGGGCGGGTCTCGAAACGACACGATACGACGCCAGCTATGGGTGCGCGCGCAAGTCAGCGCTGAAATTTTGAAACTGCATAATTTGCCTGGGGCATACCCACACTTGAAAGGGTACTTCATTCCCGCGAAGATGCCGACATCTAGGGGAACGCTATTGATACCGGTCGACCCGACAAGGAAGATCTTGCTCCGTGGGGTTCCTAGGTCCAAGTAGAACGGTTGTCCCTTCATGAATACGAGCTGCGACCACTGGCCAATGTTGCTCCTCCGCCTCAGCTGGGCGCAATACTCGAGTAGCTGTGGCGGTACGAAACCGTCGCCCTGGAGGATGTCATTAAGGACATTAAATCGGTCTGCCGAGGCGAGTGCAATGAGTGGTATATGCCACGAGCCGCCATACGGTGTCTGAAGGTCTCTGCCTTGCAAAAACCCATTGATAGTAGGTTTCTGGGCTACCCGGAAGCGGATGCCGCTCGCGAGGGGAAGGGTGGGGTGCTGCCAGAAGTAGAGGAAGCCGCGTGTGTTGACGGGGAAGGGGAAGTAAGTTAGTTGCCGCTGTTTCTGGTCTTTGCGTAGCTCGCTCTTGCGCCAGTACATGATGTAAGGCATATTCGCGTCGTCGACCCCGTCCAGACCGAAATCCGGAGGAGTGGATCCCGGATCCACGACGAGACCGCGGGCGTCGGAAAGGTCAATGTAGTCTTCTGGCGTAAACCATCGGTGGAACAGCGTGCGGACAGGAATGGGTTTGAGGGAGTGTACGATGCGAGATAGATCTGCGACCACAGGGAAAGGTGGCTACCATGCAGCGGGTCAGTATCGTTGCCGTGTGGTGCATGACGAGTGCTATGCTTCGAGCACGCTTACTTTTTTTGCGGGTGTATGCAACGCAGCGCGGAAGTGTACTGTGGAAGAGCGTAAAACCGTGGTTGCGGAACTGGAGATGCCAGTACCCATGCTACAGCAACGTCGAGACAGATTCATCTTTTGAGAGTTAGCAGCTGCACTCGAAGTTGACTCTGCCGTGAATCTGCGGTGAC
Source organism: Ganoderma meredithae (assembly GCA_022814645.1). Classification (NCBI taxonomy): domain Eukaryota; kingdom Fungi; phylum Basidiomycota; class Agaricomycetes; order Polyporales; family Polyporaceae; genus Ganoderma; species Ganoderma meredithae. The sequence continues at coordinate 10,353 of JAKLMY010000016.1, forward strand.
CCGATTGCCAGAGACGAAGGGGACGAGCCTAGAGCAGGGCCAGTTGAGAGCGGAGTGGCCGTCACAGTGGTGGAAAGAGGGTGCGCGTGCAAGAGCTGGCGGACGCGGCAGTCGGCGAAGTGACGTGTTGACGCTGTACGCGCTTGTGGATTTCGCGTAGCCGACGCATCGACGGCACTGCGCAGGACGCTGCAGGACGATGGCTTGTCTCTCTCCACCCTCTCTCCACCATATCTATCTCCGCCTTCGACTCTCGATGGCCAATAAATATTCCAATAAATATACCGCCTTACTGCCCCTCAATGTGTGTGGCACGCAGGCACTCTTTCCCATGCTCTTGGACTTCTGTTCGCCGTGCCATTTTGCCAGGCCTGCATTGCTACGAAGGTGATATCTTGGTGCGGAAAAATGGAGGATGGACTTGGGATGGACGGGTTCACGTTGCTTGTGGTCGTGAGGGCTGGTAAGCACGCCTTTACGTCACTGGACCCTTTCGCTCGCAACCCAGAACCGCGGGATCTCCCCCCACCATACTTCAAATGTCAGAGCACGAGGATATCAAGGCGTCGTTGTGCCTGAACCTTGCGCCCGCCCAACCAACACTAACTTACCACAGCCCACCATAGTCCCTTTCGCACATCCAGCACCCGCGACCCTCCTACGCCCACACCGGACTTTCGATGATCGACAATTCTGGGACATCTATCTTCGTCGATATGCCTCCCTCATCGACTGCATCCCAGGCTGATCCGGAACTTCCAACGTACTCGCCGCGATCACGGACACAGGAGACCGAGCAGACCGTCAAACTCGAAGATTCGAAGTTGCGCCCCTGGCTATGGTTGAAGGTGAAGAGCCGGTCGAGAGAGAACCAGCTGCCGCTGTTCTTCGATCGTGATATTGTTTCTGGGACGGTCGAGGTCGACTTCGATAAGGCCAATGGAGCAAAGGCCCTGACTGTGTCGGTGCGTTACTCCCTCGCCGCAGAACAATTCCGACCCTTGTTATCAGAAGGTGGTATCTCGAAACTAAACTCACGCAGGTCTTCGGTGGAGTGACCGCTGTTGGTCAGGACGAGATCAGATTTCTAGACATTACAAACGAGCTATGGAATGGCAAAGCGTCGCCTAAGCCGAAGGGAAAACAGTCCTACCCATATTCCATCACGCTCCCAGGCGACGCAGCCTTCCCTGAACGGGGAAAGAAGGCCTCGCAGACGTTTCCTCTTCCTCCCAGCTTTTCGGAGCGTGCAAGTCCGGCGTATATCGACTACAAGTTGGTCGTCACTGTGAAGAAGAGCTCCTTGAGGGTTAACCAAGCGTGCGTCTGAACTCCATCGCAAGCTACAGAACGCTAACTTCTTGCACGCGAAGATCAGCTTGGCAACCACGTTTGTCTACCTCCCGCTCACTAGAGCGGAGCCACCCTCTCCTTTGCGCGAACTCTCATACCGAGAGGAAAGCCCGCTTATCGGACCACAGGGTGATCCCGGGGGTTGGAAAGTGTTCACGCCTGTGAAGATCACAGGGGTTCTGTTCGACACTCGCCAAGTTGAGCTGGAATGCACGGTGTGTATGCGTAAATCATTCTGTATAATGGTTCTAAGTCAAAGTGTTTTTCTATCCCAGCTGGCAGTAGCTACGCCGGTGAGCTCTAATCCTTCGGTTCATGTTCACGGAAATGATGGGAGAAGTTAATCTCCCGACCTCCGTTTCCGAACTCTATCCGCACGCACACGCAGCTCTCATATGCGCTCGGCAGCCCCATTCCAATCACGCTGACTCTCAAGGCCGGTGATGAGCACGCCCTCGACCTTCTCGCCACACCTTCGGCTGTCCGCCTCCACCTCGTTCGTGTGCGTCTTGTTGGCTCTCATGCAACTTTAGACAATGCGGACAAGGCTGGCCGAAGCAACAACGTGTTTCGCGAGAGCGTTGGGAGTGCGTTCTTCTGGCCGTCGGACGAGGGCGCACCAGAACCAGGAACACGAGTCCTCCAGGGCGAGCTCGAAGTCAAGAAGTCTCTGAAGCTGGGCTTCCTCTTTCCCCGCTTCTCCGTCAGGGTGAGTCTGTTCGCAGCAATGTTAGCGCACCGCCTATCCCCTGCTTTTGCTTCCCACCTCTGTGGCCCCACTTTTCCCAACCACGATATGCTGTTTTTCTCTTGCGCAACCGCATGTGTGTGTGTGTGTGTGTGTAGTGTGGCTGACTTGGCTGTGCATCTTGCAATGTTTGGAACCCTCGCTCGCCCCGGGCCGCGCTGCGAATCCTGCGCCGGACTTTGTCATTCCGGACACGTCTGCGGACTTGGCCTACGCTTCCCGATCGCACGTGCGCCGGCGACCCTCCTGGCGATGGCACTCATCTCCCTGCTGCTATTTTGCGGTCTCGCCATCTTTCGTCTCGCCCCCCGCGCGGGGCTGCGGGCCTGACCCGGGATTTCATCCCCTTGCAGTACGCCCTCGTGCTATCCCAGTTCGAGGCGCCCGGTTTTGCCCCAGCCGCGCCGGGGTCTGTCGAGCCACTCATCAGCGAGCGGGTTACGATCACGAGTCTTAACGCACCGGGCATCGTGCCGAGGTCGTACACACCGCCGGGGTACGTGCACGAGCACGAGGGCAACTACAACACCGCGATGGGGTATTTGGAGAACGGGAACCAGAGGTGCGTGTCCCACTCTGGCCCCCTGCCGCGAGGAGGAGGTGCGGCTGCTGCCCACATCTCCACCGCATCCGTCTCTGCGTGATCCGTGCCCGTCTTCCTCGGCCCACAGTGCTAGCCTGGCCTCGTTACCTGGTGATCGGCCGACGAGGGGAGGGGCAGGAGGAGCTGCGGCTTCCCCTGACAATGGTCTTTGGCTGACAATAACACGGCTCACAGGTTCTACCACCATCATGGATTCTGAGGGTTAGCGAGATAAGTGGTGAGGTCGAGGCTCGTCACGTATATCGGTTGTGTATCTTTACTCAATCCCGACAGTCTGGGGATTCGATTGATTATTTCATTTCATCCCCGAGTGCTTCTACGGGTCGCAGCAGCAGGGTCGGTGGAATGGGCTCGCGATGGAGACCGAATGCAGAACAGAAGAGTAACCGGCAGCCGAGGGAAGTTCGAATCGAAGGCTCTCCGTTTACGTCACGAGAGGCGATCGCAGGAGACGATCGGGCTGGTTGCGCACGCGAGTTTAGCCTTCGAGGCTTCTGGAAGCGTGTGTAGCAAAGGCATTCATGGATTATTTATGCACGCTGCGCTGTCGCAGTCATTAGCAATTATAGAGCACGTACGCTAAGCTAAGTATACGAAGGACACCGTGAGTCAGAGTTTGAGAGAGAGGTACGTAATGCAACGGACGACGAGGCTTGCGTCTAGATCTATAGCTACAGTGCGAGAGGCACATTGGCAAACACGCGGCCGTTCGCGACTAGGGGTGCTTGTATCCTAAGAGTGTCAATGATGATAACGGTGAGGAGAGAGAGAGAGAGAGAGACAGGGAGACAAGGAGATGCGAGAGCAGAACGAAGAATATTACAGCTAATTGAGCAGTCGAGTACCCGAGCCGGGGCAAGCAAATTCAGAGCGCGCCTGCGCTGGGTTGAACCAAGGATAGTGCGAGTCGAGGCGCCGGCGTACCCTCCCGACGCGGGTGCGGCCACCGAAGGGGAGCATGTGGCAACGCGCGCGCACGCGGCGGCGTCGCTTTCAGGACTCGCGTTGAGCCTGGCGCGGGCTCGCGCCGTGCTCAAGGTTTAAGGCTTCTGCGCAGACCTGGTGCAGAGCGGGTCGGGTAAGTAGCGTGCACGGCTGGCTGCGGTCAGCGCGCCCGAGGCAAAATACCACACTCACACAGGCACATACGCGCACGCGAGTCCGCGACGGTTGCAGTTTGCACAAATAGGCCGGCCGTCACATTTGAGCTTACGACCTGTTACGACAACCGAGAAACGCGTCAGCGGGGACGACAAAAGGCCGACAACGCGACATTCAAACGCTTCCGGGCGGGTTGACGACGGAAGTCGGATGCGACGGGTACGCGAATGGGTCAGGCTCACCTCGGCAGAATGTACAAGCCATCGGGGTGCGGCGCGGCGTACGGGGAACGTAACCCTCGCCGTCGGAGTCGTCGTTGCGGGAGCTTGTGGACTGCTGATACTGCGCGATCGTGCGTACGTCAGGACCCGCTCGCGACGACGACACGGGAGCACGTACCCTCGGGTCCATGGCAAGGAAGTGCTTCGGGGAGTATAGGAGGGTAAGATGACTGTGTTCAGAGAACCGCTCGGGCCCTTATTGGTAGGAAAAAGCCAAAGACTATGGTAAGGCTTCGAGCCGGATGAAAGAGGAGAGGAGAGAAAGGGAGTATGAGGCGGTGGGGCGCGAGTGTGCAGAAGACGATGTCGGTGGTGAGTTGCGGGCCATCGCGGTCAGCTTTATATGACACAACGCTCATGAACGCAATATTGGCTTCGCACCGTGCCGCTCCCGTACGTGCGGCTAATGTTAATCGGGCAAGGAAGGCTGGCAGAGCGTCAGGGTCAGCGTGAGTAGAGCGGACGCTCTGGGCTGGAGATACGCGATGCGAGGACCGTAACGGTTGCGGTGACGAGGGCACAGAACTGGCACAGAGGCCCCGAACGTGTTTCGCGTTTCAGGCCCGTGGCTATCCGACGTCAGGTTCCACCCACTTTGGATGAGGGAGACCCGTCGCCATGGACCGTGTCTCGGACTGGACTAATGTCGCCCCCACTCAGGACCCTTGCACTAGGCTCACGCGTTCCCGCGCTCCCGACTGCCCAGCCTCACCTGCGCTGGCGGGGCCCTCATCCCCCGTGCCCAGTCCAGCCGACTCAGGTCAGCTAGATTTGGTAGCCTGGCATTCCGAATACGATGACCTCACAGCCTTTCCATCCGGAACCGCGTTTTTCGCCGTTCGCAGCCTGTCGCTGTGTTCTCTGTTCTTGGTCATAGCAGCCAGCCTGCGAAGACATCGCCGCTAGGTTCGGAGCCCGCGATGCATGACGACCTGCGTCGCACTAGTCACGGACCTACAGTGCCACAACGAGCGGAGGCAGGCGGCGACTGCGCTCACCTGAATCATCGTATCTTTGCATCCCGTTTCGTGCCGTGTCCAGCGGGCGTGGTCGGAAATACGTGACACTGGATGGCAATATTAATGCTTCAACTTTCCTGGACGGATGGCAATGCTTCATGACCATTGGCCTGCGGTCCTCGGTTGGCAACAGTCTACAGGCTCAGGTCAATGTCACTGACTCAGGGTCCCCGAGACGTTGGCTGCATCGATCGCCCATTGTCCCAGGTGTTAGTGGAGTGCCGGTAAGGGAAGAAAAAATTGGGATCGAATTACGATCGTCTCGCACTATCGCTGACTCTCAAGTCAGTCTAAACGATGTAAGCGATTTATGAGCATTCAGCTCCAATTGTCGGACGTCCTAAGAGTCGACCAGTGCTAAAGTCCAGACGGGCGGCCGTGACAAGCTCTGACAAGCACGCACGGTTCTGTGGACGATCTTATCGTGTTGTCGCGATGGGAAACCAGGGAACCAGAGAGGCTTCCTGCAGAAGTCGGGAAGAGGAACCCGCCGTGGATTTGATTTTTTGGCTCAAGGTTGGAGGAGCAGTGATGGGGACGAATATGTGGCGCGCGCCGGGCGAGAACAGCCCAATCTGGGCGGGTTTCTGCGACAGCGGCTTTCGCGGGAGGCTGCACACCTTGGCTGGCAGTTCGCGTGCGAAGGCACACGGCGCCCCGCCAGGCCTCGCGCGTACTCTCTCTGAAACTTTCGGGTCCCTCTTTCGACTTCTAATGTTGCGACCTTGACGCTTGAATACATTTGTTCCTTCGTCCGCATGGCGTCGCGTGGCAAATCCCCGACACCTCGGCTGCCATCGCCTCCTCGCTTTCGTTGGTCGTCGGCCACGTGTGAAAAAGGGGACATGACGCGTCCAGTCGTCTGTTGGCGTGGGCAGGGTCGAGGCGGAGGCTTGCAAGTCAGTCATCCGGCCGACATACATGCGACACTCGTGCACCCGCCGGATCGTTTCAGCCCTTCCACGGTCTCCTCGGCCCCTTGGCTTGAGAGTAAGTCGGCTTGGGCTCTCAAACGTGGAGAGAAGAAGTGCTTTCAATTGGCAGCTGGCTGGGAGCAGTTGACAGGGCGTGTCGGGCTGCGATATTCAGTGGGAAGGAGTGGAAGAGGAGGAAGATCTCAACATAGCTCTGAGATCTCTGATATCTAGGCACCTAATATGGCGCCTAACTTGAGCGCCTGACATCCTCGTTCTGGTCGTGATCAATTGCACTGCAGTCCCTGGTCGTTTTCTGGGGCAGCGGCCTCGCCATCGACAACAGTGAGACATTCAGCTCTGACCTTGGGCCAGCTGCATTGGGCCACAATGGCGGAATGACGAAGGTGGCCATTTGGCGGTCCAAACGGCATCATTTTATTATGCTTCTTCAACTTTCAAGCAGGTTACACCATAGTTGAACGTGACATTCGAACCCGTTTTCATCCGACACGAACATGCATCAGAACAAATATCGTTATTGTCGTGAACACGTCACGACAGTCGATGGAATATGCGGCACCCATATGTCCTAATGATGAGTTCTGTCGAGAATGACAATGTGCCAAGAGCTCGCCACGGCGGTGCCATTGTGCTATACTTTACTATGGCGAGAACTGAGGCGAACTCTGGGCTCGTTGGTGAGGCATAGCGAGTCTCACATCTTCCACATCAAGGCACCCCAACAGACAGTGCTCCACGGCCTCCGAAAGAGGCGTAGCCAGGTTGCGAATCTTTTTACCGAGGTCAAGACGCAGCCCCAAAGCAGCCCGAACTTAACCTGATTTTGGAATTGGCCCTTGCAGTGGCTTCGGGCCTCCTCACCATCCTAGCAGCGTCGGACGAGTCCCAGTTTGGATTCGGAGGGGCGCATTCCCAAGATACGATGATCGGACTGCTCCCCACGTCACCCGATGTAGGACTGTAATATCCAAGAACCAAAGCCGTGCGACCCCCACGGGCTCACGCTGTCTTGTCGGTCCCCATCTGTCGCGCAACACGAGGCCTCGGACTTCATCGATTCATCCCGGACACGGATGAATCATCCTTGTCCAAGCTTCGAATTCCTGCCCAGCAGCGGCAGGAGCGGGCTGGACTGCGGGCCGGTACGCCGTGCAAACACGGGCCTGATGGCACTCGATATTGCGCGCTGATCCCGAGCTCGGCAAGCTCGTTGCAAGAAAAGTGACTTCCAAGTTCGCGCCCTTGTGTTTCGTTGCAATGTTACGGAGGTAAGCCGCACTGTCGGACGTCATCCTTGGGGTGCGGCCGCCGCATACGCTGGCAGGGGCGTGCCACTGGCATAGTTACTAGTGCGGCGGAGAATAGGAATGACAACGGAGGCTTCTCACACCGACGCGTCGTGAGCTGTACTGGACTTTTGTACACAGTAAGTTTGGCAGCTTCGGAGAGAACAGCCCCGAGTGCGGACTGAGCCAACTCGGGCATACGAAGGGAAAAAATACCTGACTACAGTAGCGAAGGTTCCAGGATGAGATTGAGCCGAGCTCCCGAGAAGCTTTTCGTCCCCGATTTCTGCCTTTTCTGTGCTACCGACTTGGATTTCACGCTCCCCCGACTGGGTTTGCGTGGAGACCCATGCGAGCATACAATAGAACCCTAACTGCGGCGGCCACGCGACGCCTTGCGTGTCGTCATACTTTTGGGTGATCGGGCATCCAGCTTGGATAAACCATCTCTCAAGGAGATACCCGTTTGCTGACGACATCGCGCGGCTCACGGAAATACTCGCAGCATCGTCCTCGGAGCACCTAGAGGGTCCAGATTTCGCCATGTGGAGACCGCATGTTCGAATCAATGGCAAAGCAAGAATCTAGCAGGAGGTTCGCTCTATCAGAACGCCGCCAGTCGCAGCCAGCTGTCCATGTGCATATGGCGGACGAAGGAGCTCAGGCTGGGCCGTTCAAGACCACAAGTCCTAACCGAAGAGCTCCCGCAACACCGGCCGAGACTGTTCAGGCTCAAGCTTTCGTGCATGGCGCAGCAATGGACAGCCACTGAGACAAGCTGGTGATGCCAATTTCCAAACTCGGGCCGGGGATGTGTTCGCCTCGATGACCGCACTCAAGCCCGACCGTTGTGGAGCTATACACGTTGCAAAGTTTAAACAACGTGGCGACGGGAGTCCCCATCTCGCCGTCGTGCCCCCCTCCCCTGTCGCAAAACCTCGCGGCGCAAACGTGGTCAGAGACGAGTGTAGCGACGGAACGCCCGTTGAATTGCAACACATCGGCAAGCGGGCTTTTCGCTTAAGGGACCGAAAAAGGTACTCACCTCTCATGTTCGGGACCGTGACTCGTCCGTGCGGTGAAATCGCACTGCTCTCTGAGCCCCGACAGTCCCTTCAGCGTATCTCACGAGGGGGTCGGAGGTGGGCCACTCACATGTTCAGTGACGGGTTCAACCCGATGCTGCGCTCGGAGGACACTGCATCTCTGGGTTGCTTCCACTTGGACAGATTCAAAGGCCATCCCTGTGTGCATGCGGGCGTAATAGCATGGATGTGGGCATCGTTGACTGTTCGTCGTCTGGTAGCGACATCGTGTAGCATCAATTCCATCAGGTCGACACAAGCATCGCGGGTCAGATATCGCACGGTCAAGACTACGGTGAGTAGCTCGCATAGGGCACACACCAACGTAATGTATGTTACATCCGTAATACTGTGGAGTTCGCTGGATATCGCTCGCGCTCCGTCCTGGATCCGGCCCCATCGTGGTATGATGGTTGTCGGTGATAATGCGCTGGTATAACGACCAGCACATGGGAAGTGGACCTACACACGGTCCTACAAACGCGACGCGGGAGGCATTTATCAACACTGGCCCCCGGTGAAACCGGACACAAAGCAGGACAGAGATCGGCGACATACCATCGAGTTTCATGCCGTGCATATGTGACCAACTGTCAACAGACTGCCGTTCAGCCGCTCTGAATGGTTGGCCAAATGACCATATCCATATGCAATGGCTTCGCTTGGCCGGGGCACTGAACGAAGGAAGGCGCTTGCCCGAGACCTGGAAGAGTGGACACACTCAATCGGGGTATTTGGGGCCTAACGGGACGGGTGGGCGCGTGGACAAACGCGGTGTGAAGTCTGCGCATTGGCACTTGTTGCAATGTCAGATTCGAAGTCGCCGCAAAGGGACGACGGCGAACATAAAACAACATATCCATAGATGTACGAGGCGATACGGTACTTGCCGCGTACGGTGTCGCGCCGACCAGTTTACGAATGGGGCGGTACCACGAGACACGACCATCTCCTTTCATGGCTGCCGTGGCTTTCGGCAGTTCCGATGGCTAACATGGAGAAAAGCGACGCACGGTCGACAACGCGTTTCAGTAGTTCCGGGAATTACTTGTAGGTTAGTACATACCGGAGCATATTTGACATGGCGAAAATTTCCGCGGATGCATATCCGCCCATACCTTGTCTCCTGAGGCAGACGATAAATGACCTTGTTGCGTGGAGGGAGGACGGTCTTAGCCAACATTGGCGTTTCTCCGCGTCCAGCCAACAGACCTCCGCCCGCAGAAGAGCCTATGGCCGGCGTTCCGAGCGAGGGCCTCAGTCCAACTCCGCCAGGTGTCGATACAGTGCGCAGCAATGACAGGTGTTGCGAAAAGTACGGTGATGAGAGCCAGAGTGAGGGACAATATTTGGCGATGGCGACGTCATTTAGAGCATACAACGACTTGCCTAAATGCGTAAGGATGCATTCCCCGACCCAAGCTTATCCCATACCAACGACTCAAAATTGCAACTAGACCATCCATGGCAAACGGTGGGGAAGAAGGGATGGGGCGGGAGGAAAACGCGGGGGTGGTTACGTGTATGGGTCAAACAAATGCCAGCACCAGGCGCTTAATGGCCTAGGCATCACGTGCTCATATCCTGTGGAAGCGCGTGTGCGAGTACGCGAGGTTGTCCTCCGCCACTTGCTTCTGTGCGCTGCTCTTGACTGCATACCTACTGCCCAGTGTCGGGCCTGCACCTTGCATATTCGTAAAGATTACCGGGAGAGCGCGGAGCAACGCAATGGCTTTCAACAATCCGAATCCTGCGAAGTGCGTCGCGCTCATCTGCCTCGGTGTTTTGTGAACTTACTGGAAGTGCCTCGACTCAGTCCACTCTTCGGCGGTGGGAAGCCCGCCGGTCAGACAGGTGGATTGTTCGGGCAGAGCACGACACAGCCTGCCGGGGCGCTGTTCGGAGCGACGCAGCAGCAGCCACAGCAACAGGGGACGACCTCCGCGTTCAGTGGATTTGGGCAACCTGCGACGCAGAACCAGCCAGCACAGGGAACGTCTCTGTTTGGCTCTACAGCGCAGACCATAGGCGCGGGAACCGGACTCTTCGGATCCACTACTCAGAACACAGGGGCGACAGGAACGAACCTGTTCGGCCAGAATACCCAGCAGCAGGGTCAACAACAGCCAGTACAGGGGACGTCGTTATTTGCAGGCGGGGCATTTGGCCAGCCACAGCAGCAGCAGCAGCAGCAGCAACCACAGCAGCAACCAGCAACAGGGCTGTTTGGCCAGTCGACCACCCAACAACCTGCTGGCGGGCTGTTCGGACAGCAGCAGCCGCAGCAACAACAGCCTGCAGGAGGAGGCTTGTTCGGGACGGCGAACCAGCAGCAACAAAAGCCTCTGTTCGGCGGGACTACGGGTGGCACGCTATTTGGGAGTACGGCGCAGACACAATCCGCGCAGCAGAGCACTCTGGGAGGGTTCGGGAGCACGCTGCAGCCTCAGGCGACGCAGCCAAATTTCTTCGGATCGACGACGGGGACACAAGCGGGAGGGCCAGGATTATGGGGGAAGCCGGCTGTGCAGCAATCGTGAGTCCGCATCACCATTATCAAGCATATGCGACCTAACATACGCGCTATCATTGTAGTGCTCAGCCATCAGGCACTCCTCTGTTCACAAAATCTACGAAATTCAATGACCTCTCGGACGATGTGAAGAAAGGTCTCGAAGCTCTTGAGTACATTCCTATTTCATCACCTGAAGCGAGAGACATGCACCTGACCTGCGTCGCCACCCAGTGGACAATTCCAGTCTCGGATTCAAATATGTAACGACCTCAAACAGCGCAAGCTCGGCGAGGAGCCGCTCAAGGGCCAGGAGGAGATCCGCTCCGTCCAGAAGGTACCCATCTCACCTCTCTTCCTGAGCTGTGATCCAACGTCTGTGCCTCGTGTCGAGATCTAACCAATCGCACCTTCCCTGTCACATCTATCTAGGTCCTCGCCGGCGCAATCTCTGTCCTGGGGTCCGACGTGCAGCAGACGCGGGACCTGAAGCTCAAGGCGGAGCAAACCGTCCAGGACACGATCGTCGCGACGCGTATCATCGAGGGCTTCCGGAACCCGCAGCAGCACGGACAGTACCTCAAGACGCACGCGAATTTCCCGCTCGAGTTCTTCACGCGCGTCGCGGAGCAGATCCGCGAGCGGCTGCGGTGGTACAAGGCGACGATTGAGGTAGGCCCTTTCATCCTCTGGTGGTGGATTCGTCCATGGACTGACCCTTATCCGTACAGAATATTGAGCGTAAATTGGCGTCGGCCACTCAAACGCAACATACACCACAAGGTGAGGAGGATTTCACAGAGCATCTCTCGATCACAGGAGGATAGATACCAACGTCTGTACGTGTGCATATAGCGATCGTGTCGACCCTCGAGGCACAACACGCTACCTTCATGGCACTCGCGACAAGAGCGGCCGCCCTCGACGCGGAGCTGCAGAAGATCAAGAAGCTCTATACCCAACTGTGGCGCGAGAAGGTCGGCAGCATGCGCGACCCGTTCAACGACATCGATCGTGGGGTGGACAGCGAGTACGGGCTCGAGAGCCTCACGGGGAAATGAGTTTTCGAGTGGGCCGTCGTGGTTTGTGCTTGTGCCTTTGTTGTATAACTGGACGGACATCACGCATATTTCTCTGTCATCGCGTATGGAAAGCATTATGAGTGTGCGATTGGGTATCCAGTCAGGATGTGCAAGAAAGCAAGAAATTGTCCACGGTGCAGTGATAGATACTATAGTACAGCCATTCCGATTGATGTCGTCTGGGAATACGCCACTGTCAGCCAAGGCATTGCGAAGGCAAGCTTGCTGGGACAAACCTTCAGGGTTCTCGTACGCATCCGCCAGGTAGGAGGAACCTGTACTTGTCGCTGTTTTCGATGAGATATCTGGGAATGTGTACAGCCGACGGTGACCTATATCTATTCGTTCAATATGGGGCTGTATACCACGTCAGATAGATACTCACGCGTCCTTATCCATAAGGGCAAGTAGATCCTTCCACTGCCAAATATTTAATGCAAGCCGGACCAAGGGTCAACATTGTGACATACTTTGTACGCTTCCGGTAGCATCCCAAATATGTCCTTTCCTTCGCATATTGTCTGTTGTATCCTCTCGAGCCGAAGCAAAGAGTCGTCCGTAACGCGATCCGCATGGGAGTATCCTGCGTTCGCGTTATGAAACCGAGCACACGGCCTCTCGACAACAAGCATGACATACCAGTCATCTTCTCCGCAAACTCGTGCAGATATCGGAAGCAGAAGCTGCAATGCCACCCCGAGTCTGCGAGCATCGAATCCGCGACCTGCCCATGGTTGTACCCGCTGTCCCCAGGCATGCCCAGCTGGTGCACCTGCGCACGCCAGCTCCCGTCGCCTGCAGGCCATTCGAACGAGTACAAGTACTCGCGCATCTGGAGGTGGATGGGGCTGGGGGCCTTGCAGTGCCGTAACAGCTGCACGGTATGTGCGGACGGGATCTCGTCGACGTCAGAGAAGACCACGAGCGGCGGAACGGTCAGCTTGCCCTTGGCGCTGTCGTCGACCATGTGCGCGCGGAGAAGGGTGTCCATGTGTCTGCGCTGGTTGCCCTCGTTGACGAAGGGGCTCTCGCCAGGAACGAGGGTGCGCGCGTTGAAGATGGAGTGGACGAGCTTGTTGGAGAACTCGGCGAAGCGGTCTGCGTGGGCGGCGAAGGTGAGGTTCTTGGGGATCCCAGTGAAAGTGCGGTCGGCCTCTACGACGAAGAACTTGGAGACGACGGGCGCAAGCTCGTGCAGACGGATCTCGAAGAGGTCAAGCTCGGAGGAGAAGAGGACGGCGTCCCAAACATCGGGGATCTCGTTGGGATCGCGTGCGGTCCAGCCGTGGAGGGCGCAGAGATGGGCGTTGAAGGGGACACCTTCGGCATAGTAGTGAGGAAGGACGATATGAGGACCTAGCGGCTTGTCCCAGAGAGGGCGGGTGGAGTAGGAGAGGAAGTTGCGGATGCGAAGGCTAGAGAATGCTGCCCCTTCTTTGGTGTGGACGACGGAGGACTGGACGAGTTTACGCACCTGGATGCAACGGTGTAGCTCGCAATGAGCATAAACGAGACGGCCAGCGCAAACACAATTAAAGAGCGTCGTCGAACGAGCATGGTCCAAAGTCGCAGAAGGTAGTCCAGAATGGCGACTCGGAGATGAAGTTACTTTGCACCGCAGGGCGTCGAGCGATAGCAAGCAGAGGCAAGCTTAGTTGTCGAGGTGCGCGGGCGTAACGATGAGGAATAAGCGAATGCAGAGAGAGAATTACGGGAATACCATGACGGTAGGAGGGACGGACGCGGGTGCGCCATCGGCAAGGTCCTGTCTGCCATCACTTTGACGGCACGCCTGCTCGGGCGTTCCTGGTAAGTAGAGGGCGCCAAAGGCGCATCAGTCCCGCCCTTTCCTTTTCTGGACGAATGCACTCGTCTACGCGTCCTTGGCCACTCGCATTGCACATGCCCATTATTCTCCGACTCTCATCGCTGTATTGTCTGCTCCAGCTGCTCCTCCTGGCTACTCGCATTTCACCGTGCTCTCTGTGATTGGGGGTTTCTAGCTGCACTAGGCAATCTCACCCTGGGCTTGGCACGTTGAATCATGGCTGCAGTCCCAACCACCCCTCGGAGGCCAACCAGTACCGCCCGCGAACCCTCCACTCCGACAGGAACGCCTACAACTTCTCGCATAGCTGCTTCCCATATCGTTCAATCCTCTCCTCACTACCAAACCACTCGAAGGCACTCCCTCTACGGAACGGAGGACAGGATCATCCTTGACCCCGGCTCTCGTATATGGAAAGTGGGCTTCAGCGGGGAAGGCAAGCCAAGAGACGTGCTTTGTACCGGAGGTGATACTGGAGAGCCCCTATGGACCCTCAATCGTGCTTCAAAGCCTCCTGAGAGGCTCGAGGAGGACCGAATCCTCGAAGCAAAACTCCAGGCCTCTCTACGTTCCGTCTTCCACAAGTACGTCTGCAATCTCATCTTCAAGGTGTCTCCCTCACTTCCATTGAAGTTCTCTTTTGACAGACCCAAAGTCCCGTAAGGTCATCTTGGTCGAACATCCGCTGCTTCCTCTCCACATAAAGGAGACCATGGCGCGAATACTGTTCAATAATCTTCAGGTACGACCGCTGTCTTTGTACGCTGTGTCCTTTATTCTGAAGGCTGTGTAGGTGCCTTCAATATCCTTCGCATCAAGTCACCTGCTCGCTCTTTTGGCAGCAGGCCGCGTTACTGGACTCGTCCTTGACTGCGGACACCTCGAGTCTACCGTACTTCCTGTACGTCTGCCACTTTATCGTGCGATCCCCCTTCCCTCACGATGCCTCCCAGATATTTTCATGTCGCCCACTATACCCCCACCTCCGCACCACCCCACTGGCCGGCGCCCGACTCTCCAACCACATCAAAGCCCTCCTGCTCATGTTCGGCACCTACATCCCCCCAGCAACCTCCCTCAGCGCGACGATGAACATCCCCGCCGCCTCCCGATCCATCCGCGTGCCCCAAGACATCCTCACCGATAAGCTCGTCGACGAGATCAAGACGCGCATCTGCTTCGTCGGCGAGCCCATCGACGCCGACGGCGCCGGCGGGCCTTCCCAGTCGAACCCCATGTCGCCCGGACCGTCCGAGCACGATCTGCCGCCGAGCGACCCCGCGCTGTCCGAGTCGGAGTTCTCGCGCGTGTCCGCCGACGTCGACAGCAGCTTCTCCGCGCAGTCCGTGTCCGGCTACTCCGTCGTCTCGCACTCGCAGCTCGCGGGCATGGACCCCGCCCTCAAGGAGGACCGCGTTCAAGCGTTGGCGACCATCTACGGACGACACTCCACCGCGACGGACCTCCATATGCGCGTCGACCCGCCGCCGTCGCAGCAGACGGGCACGGGGAGGGGCACGCTGATCATCCCTGGATGGATACGGGAGAGGGCGGCGGAGGTGCTGTTCGAGGGCGGAGACGTGGACGAGAGTAGCGTCGCTGAGGTCATTCTGGACACTCTTCTAAAGGTACGCGCATACACTTAGTATCTCGCCGCTTACCACGTACGAATTCAAATTCCCGTTGTTCGTCTGGACAGGTACCAGTCGATCTCCGGAAAACCCTCGCCTCTACAATCCTCGTCGTCGGGGGTACACCCATGCTCCCGGGGTTCATTCCCCGCCTCCAAGCAGAGCTCATCCGCGCTGTCACACGCACCGCAAACTCCGCATCCTCGTCCGTCGCGCCGTCACGAGCAGGCAGGCCGCGGCCCAGACCGGCCGCATACAACAAGTACGCCGCGCTGCGGCCCTTGCTGCCGTACTTTGCGATCCTCAACAACCCCGCGCCGCCCCCGCCGGGAAACGCGAGCGCGGCGGCGAACGCTGGCAAGGCACCCGCGTTCACGGCGTCGATGATGGCCTGGGTCGGCGGCTCCCTCGCTGGGTATGTGTCTCTCATCTATCATTTACCATCCACCCCCGCTCATATATCCTTATGCCACGTAACATAATCAATTATTAACCACCTTCCCGCTCTATCTCCGCCGCACGCACAGCGCGCTGAAGACCGGGGGCGTCGAGGTGCAGCGCGAAAAGTGGGACGAGGCGGAGGCACACCCGGACCTCGATGACGATGTCCCGATGGCGGTCGACTCATCGCCCGCACATTCCGCCCGGTCCTCACCTGCGAAAAGCATCCTCCCCGACTGGACGAGGACGCCTCTGCCTGTCGGTGCGCCTCCCGCCCCGCGACCACCAGCTATGGTGCCGCCTCCGCTGTCCTCGCAGGAGCAGATGGTGATAGGTTAGAGAGTACATTATACCTGCAACTCGATGTTGTTGTTGTGATCCAGGCGGAGGTTCCCTGGATTGCACGCCGGCGACGCAATGATAGCTTGTGACTTCTTTCTTTCTTTGATTTCGTGCTATCCTACGACAAGCAGTCCGATACAACTAAATACACTGTACTTTTGCAACGAAAACCTAATGGGCTGGGATAGAAAGTCGAAAAGGTACAATTAGGGAGTGTGGGCGCGAACAAACAGCACGTCGCAATGACGAAGAAGAAAAATGTGACAACGAAAGACGAACGATGAGGCTCTTCAGCTAGGGCAACGACAGAAACCTGTCGCCCTGCGCTGAGTCTAATAAGTGTAGTCGTACAGCGGTGGAGTGGTAAAGTAGACCGCAGCGGAGGCTGGCGGATAAGTAGGCAAGCAGCCAAAGGCAAACGAACAGCCAACACAGCACGTTCGCGAGATAGTACAAGCAGCGGGATACAGGATAGTGGTAAACCAAGAGAGGGGGGACCAGTCATAGAGATGTCAGTAAATATCCTAAGGAAACAGGATAAATAAGCTAGCATGTAGGTTGTGTTGTGTTGGTGTGTATGGGTCATGATGGGTCGTGATGGGTCGTGATGGGTCGTGATGGTGATGTCTGAGACTCGAACAGAGCAAAGTGTCGGTGTGGATGTCGGTGTCGCAGGTGGGGTGTGAAGAGTCTCGCCGAAGAAAAATATCGGCGGGAAGTAACAAACCAAATCACAGAGAGAAAGGACCGCTGAGCAGAGTTCAATGCATTTGCGGGTTGAACAACCGCACGGTCATCTTCCCGCCCGCACACGCATCGACCGCCGCCTGCCACTCTTCGTCGGTATACACATACCGCAGCGCCTGCGCCCCCATGCCCGAGACTGAGCTCGCGCGCGGCCGCCCGCCCTCCGTGGCATTGCTCACGGCAGGGGGGAACCACCCGACGACAAACCCACGCGAGAGCTGCACGCCCTCCTGCGCGGCGAACTTATCGCTTAGGCGTAGACGCACTTCCTCG
This sequence comes from Ganoderma meredithae, assembly GCA_022814645.1. NCBI lineage: Eukaryota > Fungi > Basidiomycota > Agaricomycetes > Polyporales > Polyporaceae > Ganoderma > Ganoderma meredithae. The sequence continues at coordinate 27,624 of JAKLMY010000016.1, forward strand.
AGGGGCGCGCCGCGTGGCACGCGGAGGAGCACGATGCTCTCCTGGAGCACTGCCTTGAGCGTGACGCTGCCGTTCGCCATCGTGGGGCTCATAGGCGAGCCGGGCGGCGAGCTCACGATGCTCCAGCTCGTCTGCGGGCGGCTGAGTGCTGGTGCAGACACTGGCTCGCCTAGGGGAGCTGTCTGCGCTCGCTTGGGCGATGTCGCGGGGGACCAGGGGAGGTGGAACTGGCCAGGGGGTCGGTGCTGGAAGGGTTTAGGGAACCGATCTGGGGTCGAGATCTCGCGGGAGGGCTCGCGCGGGGATGGGTGCACGACGGGGATATGCTGCTGCGGGGGTGGAGGCGGCGTCCGGGGAGGCTCGTCGAACGCGTCCGGGTGGAGCCTAATGCCGGGATCTATGCAAGATAGCACGAAGCACGGGGAATGTCAGATGCCATGGTCACGTCGCGCGGAGGTAGAGCGAGGGGATCAAGAGATGGTTTTGGAGATTTAAAGTTCAAATGGATTACGGAAGGAGAAGGGAAGAGAAGCGGGAGGAATGGATGGGAGCGATGGGGGAGAATGTTATGCTCACCGTAGAAGTACGCATCAATGAAATCGTCGTGTTGTTCCTCCCATAGACGGTCTTCGCCGCCGAGCGTCGTCATAATACTTGGGGAACGCCTGCTGCCCGCCGACAATGACCGCCTGAGCGAGCTACCCCGGGCTGGTAGAGGGGGCGTGTAGCTCCTCGGCAGGATGCTAGAGTCGATCGTCAGGTCCGATAGCACGGAATTGAGGGTCTCGATCGACTGCCTGCGGGCCAGCGCCGTGCGACGACCGCTGCTCGAGACAGAAGCCATGGAAGCGATCGAATGCCTGTTATCCCTTAGCTGGCGGTCGAAGTCCGCGCACGCCCCGTTCGAGAAGCCAGTCGCGAAAGATTGTGCAATGCTGCTCTCAGATGCCATCGACGTGCGCCACGATGAGCGGTGGCTATCGCCTGCCCCAGAGAAATTCGAGAAGCTTGAGAACGACGCCGACGATGTCCGCGACGACGACGTGTACGTGGGTGTCTGTGGCTGGTCGTCGGTCCCATGCTGCATGCGCAACTCATCCTTATCGAGCCGGAGGTGGTTGTCTAGCATCGAGAATCCGCCACGCAACTCCGCAGACCGCGGTTCGCCCGGAATGAAAAGGCACTGCCTGTTGGAGCGGTCGGGGCACGAGTTATTGCGCGGCCTTCTGACGGGCGGGCGTGATGCATCCTCCACATCACTGAAATACGGCGTTGTGGATGTGGATGCGACAGGCCGCGGCGGGGACACTGGCACCAGCTCGCTGTCTTCGGGGAGCGCTTGAAGACCAGACTGGAACTCGCCGAGCGCGGGTGCAGAAAGGGTGTCTTGCCGGGGCTTGACCATGTCCGGCATAAAGACGATCTCGTCCTCGTCGGAAAACGAGTATGGACGGTCTCCGTCGCTATCAGCCGTTGCCCATGTATGCTGCTGTACCCGTGCGGGAGCAGAGAGTGGGGAGTTGATGTATTCGGCGCGTGCTGCGTCATCGTCCTCAACCGTATTCAGCGCGAGCGAGCCGCGGGCGGATACGTAGAATGTCATGTCCGGCGGGAAATCCCGAGGCAAGGGGGAATGCGGCTCTCCCACGCTGACCGTGGACGCAGACGAGTCGGAGGCGGCATACGTGACGGGTGGGGCGACCCTGCCCCCCGAACCTGTGGAGCGCCTGCGTGAATCGTCGGGCAGGAAACCGTAGGCGGAGTGTCGCCGGTAGGCATCCTGTTGGGACTGGAAGGAATCCGGAGTAGGGAGGGCTGGACTGGGTGGAAGGTCGGCGTACGCGTTGGGGAGCGCAAGGGAGATGTTGGACGCGGAGAAATACATGGAAAATGCTGCGCTGGAGACAGAGTTGCGTGAGCTGCCCTTGGAGGACTGCGACTGGCGTTTCCTCTCGTGGTCGAGGTCTCGTCGCCAGAATCCAAAGAAGTCGCGAACCAGGCGTGTTTCGCGGAGCTCTCTGATGAGCATCGGGACCTCGTCTTGCCATAGTGAGTGGATGAGAGCTTCAAATTCGCGGCCGCGTTGCTCGATTGTCGACTGACTTGCGCGAAAGAGAGTGCCTTTCTTCGTCAGGCGTGGGATGAGCTCGTGGATGTCCTTTGCGATGGTATTCGCGTCGGGGCCGGGCGGTAGGGATTCGAACGAGGCGGCTTGATCTGAGTGGATGTATACCCCATTCTTCTTCACACCCTTCCCCGCCGCGAGTCGTGAGCGTTTCTGCCGAGACATGAGTGCATACTCCCCCTCTAGGATCTCTTGAAACCAGAGACAATCCTCCCAGCGTCGCCACACGTCATATTCGCGAAGAGACGCGCCAGACTTTATGGAACGGGTGTCAAGCGTATCAGTTTCCAATGGGGTGATTCGCATGCCATAACAGTAGCCACTCCCTGAGAGACGAGTGAGCTCCATTGGCCGGAAACCAGCGATGGGAGTACTGACCTAACTTCACAGGTGGGAGGACGTCTACTGTAAAGTCCTTGGGGGCGGGGCGGTAGACAGCTCGCTTGTAGTTCTATACAACATGTCAGATTAGCTCGTGTGGCAGACAATACGAAGCTGCTGTGGGTGGTTTGCTCCGCCCCCGGCGTCCGGGATCCGACGCGCGCTTCGCCAGCAGCGATAGTGAAGGACTGAAGCGCATACAACCACCCCAGACAGCAAGTGTGCATGACGAGGAGACGTACGTGTCCAGAAGGAGGGCCACCGAGGGAGCCAGTGCCGGGACCGCCCTGGTGAGCCATTGGTGAGCAGGGAGGATGAGGGGCGGAAGAGGGGACCAGGAAGAAGACGGACCTGATGGATGCCTGCTATGAAGAGGGCCATGATCTTCTGAACTATGAGCCGTCAACGGGTACGGATACGGGTGACTGGAGCTGGGAAAGGCCGGGGGGAAAGAGGGACCTAAATTTGCACCCTTGCGGGAGGCCGACGATACGGTGGGCTGGGCAGGTGCACGGACTCCACTTGACCGTGCGGGCGGTGATAGAGGGACTGAGTTTGAGCCAAGCGACAGGTGGGCGATATGTGTCGGACCCTTGGTGCCTCGATAGGAAAGGTTCCTGTGGCTCAGTTCTGCGGTCAGATCGCAAGATGGGGCGCTCGTCGATGTGTTGAGAGCTCTCGTCGGGGAGAGAGGGTTGGAAGGCGGGGGTTGCGGGAGCGGCGAGTGTGAGGAAGGAGGAGGGTGTCGCGACGATGGTGGTGCGAGAGAGAAGAGGAGGATAGGGCCTGTTGCGGCGACAAGAAAACGGAGGGCGCCATGGCCAGCTTATTGTTGTTGCAGGACATGAGTTGCACGTCCGGGCATTAGCCGCCCATCTCCCTGGTCAGCTACCATCTCAGATCTCGGCCATATCAAGTCACACGGGCCCTGAAACGCGCAGCATCAGGCAGCATCAGCTCCTCCTCTTCCCTCTCGCCCGCCCACTCGTCCAACAACCAACACGAACGCGCATTTATGTCCAGGTTATGTACTTGCTCCATTCCGACTTTCCACCGTGGAGCTTCGGGATCAGCTACTTATCATTGCGCCCAGCAATTTCGTCCGAGATCTGTAAGTGATCTATAGCACATCGCTTGTGACAGATATCATGTGTTCCCCTCCAGTGCCGATCCTTTCTTCCACTCGAGTCCTGTCCTATCGCTCCCTTTCGTAGCCTCAACACGGACAAAGCAAACTCTCCCTCAAACAAGAACAGGCTGCAAGTTGACCTCTGTAGTAGCTTTCACCGCGCGCTCCCACTCCTCACTCAGCTGTCGACCTTCCCCCGCTCGTTCCTTCCCATATTCACTCATTTTCACTGCTAACATGTGAACTTGAATCGGGCCGTGATAGATCCCCCCGTCGCCTTTCCACACTGTCCGGCACCGACGTGGTCCATCAGCCATCATTTCATAGACAACTCTTTCCCCGCACGTTCAATTAACCTGTTGACCTCGCAGCCCTGCAGGTGAGCCATGTCGGTCCTCAACTCCTGCCAATCAGCTCGGTTCCCCTAGGTAGGTCGCCAAACATCGGGATCTACACATGACCACCGAGCGATGACGCAGACCTATGGATTCTATGCGATAGCAAGCACGATCAGAGCCAGTCACTGAAACTGAGGCGAGTGCTCAGTTGATGTTAAATAGCAAGAGGCAACCATGCTGATGCTCGAGGGAGGACAGAAACAATCGCACAGAATTGTGCGAACCAGGCGTTGATATCCGGTCGGGTAAGTGTCGTATGTTGCACGCCAATCGCCCCGCATCTTCCTCCTCACACGACCCCCCACAGCGGTCTTTTCCGCGTCCTTCCTACGGGTTATGCCTTCGCGCAGAAGTGCCGGCTGGTGCACTGCCCGTCCAGAATAGACATAGTGCTTCCCAGTAGTGCGAAAGTATTCTAGGAAAATTCACGAGCATGAGTCGTTGCGGTCCGCTACCAGAAGTTCAGCTGCGTCTTCTTCTGATATCGTCCCTTCTAATGGGTACGAGCTACATGACACCGTGTTCCCTGGATCTTTTAGATCGACTCTCCCGCACTCGTCCGTTCCATTCCCTAGAACGTGGATCCCCACGAGTTTCCTCCGCAAACACGTCTTCGGGAAAACTGCACACATCGTGGACGATCCCCAAAGATACACCAAGGGTGCATCTTCCCGAAGATGCACCTGGTGCACGAACCTGATGACATCATGAGATAGAGTACGTCCCATCCGCCCAGATCCGTGAGTCCCTTGTAACCTTACTCGTTTAGATTGGCTTGGACTTAGTAACGGTGTGCGAGAGAGATTCACTGTACTCACAGGCCCAGATATTACAACACAGTCGCTATTTGTTAGATGCGTGTAAACCCAGAATACTTCACTCGGCTAATGCTTGAACGACGCAATCAAACATCTCCTCTGACTTACGAATCACCAGCCTCGTATTCACGGAGACATGAATACGCCGATCCAATGGATGAGGGCAACCAGGGATAACATCGGGCCGACGTCAAGCTCACCCCGGCGCATGGCGATGGATCCCCATATGGTTACAATGGGTGATGAACAAGCTAATCTCGCATAACCTACGCTGGAGAATATACCGTGACTTCTGACACAAGGACCCTGCCAGACCCTCCTCACTCTCGGGGACTCTCCAGACGCAACATCGACGTAAGTTCGCAGTGTTGCTTCTCCTGCTGCGCGTGTTTAATAAAATGAAGCCCATTCCTCTCTGAAGATTTGAAGGTTTGCCAGCAGTGTGGGCGATCAGTGCTCAGTGACCATCGCACCATTCAGTATCTACTCAAACATACTGTCCAGATGTAGCAGAAAATACTTCGCTTACTTATCCGGCGAACGAACTATAAGGAGGAATGTGTAAGGGCGCTGCGGCAGGTGAGAAACCCGTTGCGCATGGATGCAGGAACATGATGCGCACGCGGCACGACGTCGCTCGTTCACCAATGACCTCGTAAGCTCGTAGTAAACCTTGTGTCAACCCAAGACAATACGAGCTCTCAGATTCGTCTGATAAGCGCAACAAGCTTATCCTCTCCGCCACCGCCAACGTCGTGTCAATGGGCACGGTGTGGGCAGCGGTGGCGTCCTTGCCGACGCATGGACGAGAGACTCCGATATGGCAGCATATGGCACCCCTCGAGATATAACGACGATGAATGGCGTCCTCTGGGGGCCCTTATGTCCGTAAGCAGCCCCAGTCGTGACCACAGCTCGTCGATCGCTGCCCTTTTGCCTTCTCGAAAACGTCGACCCCCTGGAAGCAGTGCCAGCGCACTGCTTCGCAAACGACGTCGCGTGCATGCAGGATGTCCCCTGAATACCAGAACCGATCCCCATGGGTGTTCGTCGTCTGAGTCGCACGCATTGAAATCAGACCAGTGGCGGTCCTCTTTGGCATGGAGACTCATGATGTTCACATAAGTACTAGTGGTGTCCTATGCGCAACCGCTTGACGAACACAGTGTGGCGAGTTCGGGTAAGTTATGTTGCACTTAGCCGCCGGGTCGCGGGGGGACTACTGGTAGCGAGGCTGAGGGGCGAGGATGATGTTCACAGGGAGGGTCATCCACACCATTGGCTATTCCGGACGAAGAATTGCTCATGGAAACGTAATTGAAAAGGGGGATGAGGATATCGTGAGCTACAGCAAGTAGCATGAAAGCCATGACTTATTGGACGACTCGGATGGACTTGCTAGCGACCGGACCAGGTGCCGGACTCCATGTCCTCATTCCGAACCGTGAAGTTCCCTGATTGGCCGTAGCTACTTATCGGTTATCTATCGATGCATTGCACTAGTACTGCTGTTGCACTGTCAACTAACTCGAAGACCGAAGCGATCGTCTTGGTCTGTCGCGTAAACCGGGCCAAACGATCAGCTCTGCGAAACGAGCTCATCTTCGAAACCTAGAGAGTTCTGACATGGATAACTTTACTAGAGGACTCGTGTTTGTCCATTCGCCCAAGTATTTACTTACAGATTATGAGGACCACGGTTGTTATTGTTCGTCGATCCTGATCGCGCTAGTGCAGCAGGAGGAGCTAAGTATGAGGAACTATCGTCCCATAGCGCCGTCAGTATAATTGATGCGAGGGCGCATCGACATCGTTGACACTCAACTGGCACTTGCGACAAAAGGGAGGGGACGTCACGACGACTTCGAGTAGAAGGCGATGGCGCGAACCATCAAACAGCATAATTTCGAGCCCTCCAAACTAAAACTTGTGCCTCGCTAACGACCATGGCAGGAAGACTGGAAGAGGACCTTGACAGAGGGGAAAATATTATCGGGCAGGACACCTGTCGAAAAATCGTTGATGCAATACAGAATCTTGGGCGGGTTGCTAGACGTCCCGGCAGCCTAGTCTCATATACCATGACCGTCCGCGTGCCTACGAACCTATCCGGCAGCGGGCAACGAACGATAAGTACGCCCGGAATCATGGGCGCAGGGGGCGCAAGCGAGACGATCCATCGATACACACGCATACATATGCTACAGTGCTTCCTTTTTTTTACACTACTTATCTCAGTCTGCGTAAACGACGAGCCTCGAGGTCAGCGCCATGACAACAGCATTCATATGGCTGCCACTCACTATTCCTTCTCCGTGCAATGCCGGGCACACGACCTACAGCTCCCTCCGCTTCGCAAACACGTCCAGCGCGGGACGTCCATACGTCGGCTAAGTAACAAGTTATGAGAAACATGCAGTTAGCAATGTGTCTGTGACCACCACAACCCGCACGAACGCGGGAGAAGGGCAGAAACAGAAAAAGAGGGCATGCAGGCCCCAGGGGGGGCAACATCAGAGCCAGCGGCGAAGGGGCAGGCACTCACCCACGGGGCGGGCTTGTTGCCCACGATCGCGTCGATCTTAGCGAGGACCTCGGGCGTGAGCTTGGGCACGAGCTCGAGCGCCTTCAAGTTCTCGAGCAGCTGCTCAGGCTTCGTCGCGCCCAGGATGACCGTCGACGTGTTCGGGTTCCGCGCGACCCACGCGAGCGCGAGCTGCGTCGACGTGCACCCCAACTCTATTCCGCGCGTAAGTGGTCACGGTCGCAATAGTGGTCAGTGGTCAGCGAGAAATGCACACGAGGAGATGCGGGTGGGTGCGTGGGGCGGATGGACTGACCCTTCTCAGCGAACTCGGAGAGCTTGCGCACGATCGCGATCTGCGCTTGGCCCTCGGACGACCCGAGGAAGGTGATTTTGCGCTTGAATTGATCTTCTTGTTCAACGTGCAGGCGGGAGCCTTCCGGGATGCCATTGTTGTACTATGTCGAGGGGGGAAATGAGCCCATCGCAGACAGTATCACACGTGTGTGAAGGATCTTACCTTGCCGGTGAGGATACCACCGGCGAGAGCAGAGAAGACGGTCGTGCCGAGGTTGTACTTGCGGTAGAGGGGGCTAAGGGAAGATACAGTTTCATGAATCAGCGGGTTCGTGTTAGGAGAGGTCGTGGGCGACGTACGCATACTCGCGCTCCGGTCGCTCGCGGTGAAGGAGGCTGGAAGCAGACCTTCTGAGCACTAGAAGCGCATATAAGCCGCGCATGTACGTACTGGTGTTGGCACTGTTCCGCAATGGGCGCAATGAGATTGAGTCGCGTCGCAACGTCTGGGGTACATGATAAGCACCGGTTCGATGTGACAGCACAACGCATACATACGGTGAGCTTCCTCGATCTCCTGCGCCGACCACTCGGATGTTGCCCAGTACAGAGCCTTGTATCAAATTAACGTCTATATCACGCAAAGGTGGGTCAAATGGTGTTTCCTTACCCAGCCCTTTTCAACAACGAAGTTGAACGCGCGAACAACCTCCTCCATCGGGACTGTCCGCGAAGTCTCAGCCAAGTGCCTGGAACGTCCATTCAATGTTCCATACCTGTGTGGTCAGAACGGTGGGCGAAGATCACGTCGACATACTCAAGCCCAAGGCGTTCCAGGGATTCCTTAGTGCCTTCGATGATGCTGCGATCGTGAATAGTGAGAACCTCGTCATAGACCGAAGCTAACGCGTATAGATAGTCACTGCTTCCGAGAAAGACCCATGTCGTTAGGACCCCTGCGGGTCCCCCAGAAGAGCTTTGTGGTGACGATCAAGTCAGTGCGGCGGAAGTTGATTTCCTTGATCACCCGCCCGCTGAACGTGGTGAACCCATGTCAGGTTCTACGCGGAGGCTTTGCGTCCAGAACGACGTATTGACGTACACTGCGATCTCGTTCTCTCCCTCCGAGTACGACTCGGCGCAATCGATCATGTTAATGCCGTGGTCCCATGCCGTCTTGATGATATCCTGCGGACGTTTCGGCGCACCTCGGGTGAGAAGAGGACATATAAGATAAGGGTCTGGAGAATCACAGACCTTGACAGGGTCACCCTTGACAGACCCTCCGAGCGTGAGCCCTAGATATGCGAGGTGAGATGAGTATCGATTGCAGATCCGTGATCGAGTATGGAACCGCGCACATCCTCCCAGCGAGAAGAGCGGAACGCGGAGGCCGCTGCTGCCCAGGAGCCGGAACGGCATGCCCTTAGTGTCGTACTTGGGGTGCTCAGTCATGATTTCTTTCCTGTTAGCGGGCGTAGGGAACGGTTTTGGTGGAGGACGAGGAGCCTGGGACGTTGCCGGGGACTTGTGTGCTTAAATAGTGGCGAGCGTCGCGAGGCCTGTGACTGAAATGGTATCTGGCACGATCATGCCGAGCGCGCGGGTTGTGTTGAGCCCTCTGGGAAAGGCTGACAGATGTAGAATCCAATCCAGTAGAGGAGTTAAGCTCTGGGTGATCTCGAAGGATAAGGCTGGGCTCATACTATCGATGGCGTGATGGTGAGTGCTGTATGGACCATCGTCGGTGCCATAATGTACGGTAAATGAGAGAGGCGTATGGCGAGGTCAGGCAGCAGCGGATGGACAGCAATCGCACCACGACACGATTCACACACATCCTCCTTGCTTGTCAGATGACCGTCCTGCGGGCCTCCGTTCCGAGCATATTTGGAGAAGGGCTTACTAGTATCCTCAGGACCGCCCTTATCAGTAGCTGAGTTCCGTCATCCGTGATGCCGTGGCCAGAGGGAAGGCAGAGCACAGACAGAGAATAGGGAGGAATGCTGCTCAATGGGAAGCAAGAGGCAGGAGGATCGCGGAGACTCAGGCGATGGTGGCATTTCCTGGCGACACAGTGTCGAGTGGCTAGACTGGCCGAAGAAGCGTCGGTGTGTCAGCCCTTCAGCCACAAGCGCGTTGTTTGCCTTTGTTGACTTATTCAAGGGTTACCGCAGCACCCTTGACTGTATCCCATAAAGGCGGTGGTCGTTGCCCAGTTTGTGTAGGACCTGAAACCTTCCTCCGTGTCGCTTTGTTCGATTCTTCCTTCAAAGACGATGTCTACCAACGAGAACACAGGCGAGCAGTACGATGTCACCTCCCGCGGGACGAATGAATGGGTGCGCCTCACCTCTTCTGAGCACCACCTAGCCGTTACTCATGCATCTGCGCACCAGGGAAACAAGTGGGACCATCGCGTGTCCGAGAACGGTGACCACGGTTACCATTACAGCAACAAGTACGTCCGTGTGTCTATGTCTCGGCTCGTCTTCTTTCATTGGGCCGCGGAAATGCACTCTCCAGGGATGGTAGCTACTACTACCAGAACTTCGACAGCTCTCGCTACTACAACGACGGCAAAGGCTACAGCCGCCACACCTCCTCCGAGGGCAACGTCACGGAGAGCAATGGGCAATAAATGATCACGTATCATCCATATCAACCTCCTGGTCATGGTAGTAGGCTCGGGAAGGACAGTGTGAAATGCATGATGTAGCTCTAGGGCTATCCGCCCATGTGTCAAATCGAGAAGAACTCTACTTCGGGGTCGCTGCTGGGTGCCGTTTCGTATGCGTGACTCGCATATTTCGTCATTTTACGGGAGGGTTCCTCAGCTTATCCGTCCCAAGGCATGCATGGGTTCCGCACTAAAACAACCGAAGGCGCCAGGAATGGAATGGGCCGCACCGCGCCACATTCGAAAGAATCCCTCGCCTGCTCCTCAGATTGAGTGTGCCACCATTTCCATTCCCCCTGTCCGCCTCTGTCATATAAATGATACAGCCTTCAACACGGCCCCATTCGCTACCTTATCCCCGCCCACCAAGCCTCAGAACAATTACACTGGCGAACACCTCTCGGCACGAACTCGCAGGTGAGCAATACTTCTCGGACCGATCACACGCATTTTATTGGCGCTGACCGTTGTCTTGCAGGGTAACTCCTACGACCATCGTGTCAGCGAGTACGTGCTTCCATTCCAGGTCCGGGGGGGGGCTAGTCTGAAACAGGTTATGCGACACAGCAATGGTAACTACTAATTACTCGAACACCGACGGCTCCAAGTACTACAACAGCGGCAACGGGTACGGCCGCTACACCTCTTCGGGTGGCTACACCACCCACCAGTACGGCCGGAAGTGAAGCCTCTCGGCGCATCCCATGCCAACGTTGACCATGGCGTGACCTGCCGCGTCCAGCTGCGGACCTCGTCCGAGTCGTCGAGTTCTTGAATGGAGCATTGGCGATGGACTCCAGACCATTTGTCGACGTCTCTTGTAACAATAATCAGTGGGCTCCTATTCAATCATCCCTGTTATCTTTCTAGCCGTGTGATTTACTCGAGCTTTGCGCCTGTGATTCGGACCCTGTCGAGAGCGTCTCGAACGAGTTCATTGTGGGTCACGCACCAGCAGGCGATGCGTATGACCTCGGGTCCAATCCCCCCTGCAATTGAGGCGACAAGGCCGCAGCGGTCGCGTCCCGGCAAAACTTCTGCCGCAGCCTGGGCCGACTGGCCCCGCGGAACACCGTGACTGAACATGGTCGTGAATTGAATAATCAGAATACTTATTGAATATCGCTTCCCCCACAGCGCTTGTTCGACACCTTGCCCCGTCCGAATTCTGATCAATATTCGGACCTCCGCCGCTCGACCCACCTTGAAGCCTGCGTTCTGACCGTTGCCCCCTCGACCTGGCGTCCTCGGTCCGCAAGAGCTGTGAGCTCGCGCGGATGCGTCCTGAACCGTCGACGACAACCTCTTTGCCATGGGGCGCCGGGACCCTCGCAACGCGGGCGGCCACTCGCACTGGCTGTGTTTTCAACCCTGCTAACCAATACGCATTACGGACGGGCCGCAGGCCTCAACGACCATGCGTCGCTCCGCACCCCAGTCGCATTCCGACGGCGTGTCCAGCCCTGCCAGGGTTGATCTATGCGTCCCCGTCTAGCCCGCTGGGGCCGGCAAGTTGACATCTGCGGACGCGGTCCCTGGTCAGTCTCCACCGTATCAATGTTGGTATTGAGCTTGTAGGACGTATGGGAAAACGGAGGCCTCGTCGCGAAGCCCAGACGGCGGTGGCTGGCGTTATGCCACCCGTACCTCACGCTATCGCGCAGGTCACAGGCATTCAATCTTCGGGTGGCCTCAGGGAATGTGGTCTTCGTTCGGTCTTGGGAGCGGTGGTGAGCGTCCTCTCTTCCTGCATAGGCTGTTCATTAGGGCCCTGGGCCCTAACATAGACTGTAGTACGGCAATATTGCAATAAAATGACGTATATGACCATGTTATTGGATCCCGGCCTCAATATCTTTGTGGAAAAAAGCGTGAGCACGGCGAAGACCTTATTTCTTGCCTGCCAGTACCTACCGGCCTGGACTCGCGTCAAACCCACGGTGTTTGTAATCGCCGCCGCCGAAGGACGGTCGAGTGGTGGACGCAAGTTCGCAAAGGGGGACCCTCTCGGTACGTCACTGCGCGTTCATGATCCATGGACCTGGAAATGATATTGACTCTCTGTCTCGGCAGACATTCTCCACGACTCGGGAACCACGCGGCACATGCTGTACGATGATCAACAACCGGCTGCGCTGCGTATGCTCAGGGACGACTATATCAGGTGATCGTCATCGACCGCAAACGGCTCGTTGATGCCCTATTGCCACAAGACCTACGACTCCGTCTGACCGTGCCTGCCGCGAGTCCGAATCAAGGCTCCGAGGTATCTCACAGGATCCTGAACTTCAACTTTGCGATCTGAGCATGCATTGAAATAGTATTGGTCCAGACCCGTCGCTGGCAGCAATGATACATACACACTGTGAGTGGGCTCGATAGCGGTTTACTGGCCCCGATGGCGAATTTATACTGACTTGGAATGTCGGTGCGACCAGCGACATGTACAATCCCAGGTGGACGACACCGACTGTTGTAAACGGCTGATCAGCGCACAACATTACCAGCGTATGGAACCACCGAAGCGCACTAGGAGCGCATGGGCGCATGCATCTGAATATCTTCCTCGTATGCGCGATGTACGGTATCGATGGTGCGTACAACCCATGTCAAACTCTCGTTAACGCTGATGCATGCGTCATGCGTACAGACCCCGACGCCTGACGGAACATTGCGTCCATCGACCCAGCTCTCAGATCCTTACGCGCGCACGACACGGTGTATCGTCCAGGCAGGCGATCTCGTCGCGAATCGTGAACGCAGCCCTGGCACGGGGGCACGGTTCGTACTTGATTCCGACGGCCCACGGACACGACGCGCTGGAGTTCGCCCTTCTTCTTTCTCCGGCAACAGCCACGCTCGGATCGGCTGTTCAACTGATCCAAGGACATACCTCCGAATATCAACTGTCCTTCCCGGACGGGCAAATCTCGCCCACTCCTCGCACTGTGTCCTGATGCCTGATGCTCGCCTCCGCGCGGGTGCATGCGTGCGACGTGCGACGTGCGTACGTAGTGCGCACCAGCCCCAATGGCCCGGCCTCGAAGTGGAAGCCCGGAACGCACCATATATTGCATTATGCATAGGCATCCGCCGGGCGCGGGCAATCTGAATTACTTGCAATAGACACCGAGGTGGCCCTTCCCCCCATGGCCCTGGGCACCTTCGGATTCGCGCATTCAGTCTGTCGTGCGGTGCCATCCATCTGCAGCATCTGCATCTGCAATTGCGTTCGGGGCGGCTCCTGAAACCTGAGCCCTGCGGCAGCCTGAGACCCGGGGCGTGGCGGGTGCGATACAGGCAAACTCCAAGCTCCGCCAGACCCTGCTGCGTGCGTCCCCGCGTTCGCGGATGCATCGAGGGCTCCATTCATGATCCCCAAGGGACCTCTGGACAGGTGATTCCCCGTCGGCACGCGCCATGGTGCTCGGTGTCGGTGGCTCGTTCGAGGCCCCGACCTTTGTCTTCGAAGTCGAGCTGGGCCCCCACGGTCGTCGCGCATGACTAGCTCTGCACCCGTGCCCACCGCGCCTGGCAATCGCGATGCCCTCAACGCCAGTGTGAGAGAGCGGCGGCATCGTGGGCCGCGAGGGCCGCGAACTTACCACAACGACGTTCAACGTTCCGTCACCCCGCGAAGCGTCGCCCATCTGCGACAGCTAGCAGGGAAGCCCGGTAGTTAGCAGACGTTTGGCAACTCACGTCGGTTCCCTCCTTCCCACCGCCTGCGACCCGTGCCGGCCGGCCACAAGCTCGGGCTGCTGCGTTTAATGCGCACTTTCGGCGGAAGGAGCGCAAGCGTTTCGTGCCGTCAGTGCGCACCAGTCTGCACGAGACCGCAGGGTCGGGCTGCTGGGCCTGTGCCGTCCACTAGGTGCGCGAAGCAGAGTGTTTTTCGGAAGGGTGGAGCGCAACCGTTAGCGGCGAGAGTACGTACATGCTAGCGTCCGACGCGCGGACGCTGCGAAACGAGGCTACTCGCCGCTCCGGAGGGCTTGGTCCCGGACGAGGAAGACGACTGAAAGGACATCAGCAATTCCAGCTTTCCATCGTCAACAACAGGCGCGGAGGGGTACCCGCAGACCAGGCACCCCCAGTCATGCTATCTGACAGCTCGCAGCTGGGTGGGCGGTCGTCTGAGTTTGTCATCCCGTGTAGCGGGCGGCGGGAGGTGGTCCCGGAGATTGGGCTCGGCGCCATAACACCGCGAAGCTCCCCGCGCACGCGTGCACCTGCGCCTTTGAATCGTGCGTGCGACCGGCGACTGGCACTGGACTTCTTATCGGGCGTCGACGAGGCAATCTACAGCCTGCACGCCGCCCGATCTGTGGTGGTCCTGTGTCCGCCTCGTTGCGCGAGGCCGGGGACGTCTGGAGAGGCGAAGGTTTGCCGCTGCTGCGTGCGGGCTAGATCCGGGACGCATCTGACTGGCCTCGCGGGGCGCGAGGGTGTCATGGCCTGAGTGCGCGGGCGGCTTCTCTCGTGTGTGCCCTCGCTGGACGCCCGCCCGGGGGGCATGGGACTGGGTGGTGAGGGTCCCAGCCCCCCAGCTGGCCAGGAGAGTGGCGAGGCTGTGCGGGCGAGGGCTGGCAAGTTGCGGCATCATGTGGATGGTCCGCAAGGGGCATCGTTGTCACACTGGGCGATCGGGTGCCAGCGATGTGCGAACCCACCGTTTTCGGCCAAGAGCATTCACTGCCGGATGGGGTTTAGGCTGCTGCTGCCAGTCGCTGGCCCAGGCTCTGGTGTCGTAAAATACACGAGGGCACCGAACGTCTGTCCTCGTGCGTGCTTGTCCGCCCCTGAGACGGGGCCGGAAGCGTGCCTGCGCTGTGTGTGGGCAGCCTGCGCGCGGTGGATTGGAGGGTGGGTGGTTGGGGGCGAGGAGGACGTGGGCTGGGCGATGACGCAAAGCGGGGATCGGGCGCATGGTTGACGCCACGAGGGACGAATGGGAGTAGGTAAGATCCGAAGAGAGGCTGATCTACCGTATCCAGATCGATATTATTAGGCCCCCAACGACTGCCATCCGTATCAGGCACCGGCGCCCAACTGCCATATATCATCGTGTCTCAGATCACCCGCCAGCCCAACGTCGCGCACCGTCGCAGTGCGTCGAGCCCGCCATCACTGTCCGATAGCGGCCGTGTCGTTGGTTGCGGCGTGGGGGGCGGGGCGAGGGAGGAGAACAGAAGGCGCGAAAAGGGCCGCTCGAATGACGGGAGATGGAATAAGAGCGGCGCCGAGAGGCCATCGCCGTTGCGCCGCGATGGGGACTTTACGTACCGCAATGGACGAGGTGGATCTAGTATCGGGCACAGAGATTCCCGGCTTTCCCGGTTCTCGAGATTGCTGATCCGGATCTCGTCCTCGCACTCCAATCTTGCCCCCCTCCTCGATGCGCCCTCCTCCTCCACCTTCCTCCAGCAGCCTCCACGTCCTTATAAGCGGACGGACCTGCGCGGGTGGGTGCAGGGGACGGGTGGGGCCAGCAGGCGGGCGATTTGCGGATCGGCGTTTATTTTGCGAAATTGGGACGCGTTATTTCGCCGCGTCAGATTCAGACTCCGCTCAGATTTGTTTGGTGATCTAGTTTGCCGACCGCTCCTCCTCCTTGTTTCCGTCCTCCTCCTCCCCCTCTTCGACCCCTCCCCGTCCTCGTCCCCTCCGTCACCCCTCCAGCCTCTGCTGGCTCGTCTCGCCGCGCTTGGCCCCGTGCAGCACTCTTAATCCCCTTTTCTCCGCTTGTATACCACGTTTTCCCCATTTTCCTCTGGTTCGCCCTATTTGGCTCCTTCCGATTTGTTCACCAGATCCGGGTCAATCGGGAGATAGACCAGATATACTCCAGTCCTCCAACTTGTCTCTTGCGCTCTGCTCCTCCGCGTCATGTCCTCCTCGCACCCGACACACTACTCCTCCTACTCGCTCCCTGCCCCCATGCAGGACTCGGTTCGGTTGCCGTCCATCAAGGACCTCAACTTTCCTCCCCCGGCCCAGGACGGAGCTCCCACAAATCCCCAAGGACGCCCCGAACACGCCCGTCCTAGGCATGAGTCTTGGACCCGTTCCAGTGGTCCGTCGGGGCCCGTCCCTCAACCCCAGCACTCGTCCTCCATGCCACCTCCCCATGACCCGCCCCCGAAGCACCACCAGTACGCGCCCTCATCCAAGTCTGACCCACCCTACGCGCAGCCCGCTCCCTCACCGCAGCAACCCTCACAGGGTGTGCCCACACACAACGGTACCAGTGCGGGTGCACCGCGTCCCGAGAACCCGACGGACGTTTCCTCCAAAAGATCCCGCTCGCAGCAAGGCGTCAGCGTCTCGCCTGGACGTTCCCCTCACGTAAGCCTAGGTTCTCCCGTGAAGGGCGTTTATACTGATGGCGCTAACTTATTGTGATTCACATCGATTGTCGATGCGCTCGCTTTTCTCGATTTGGCGTTCTCGCAGACCGTGTACCCGCCGTATCCTCCTCAGGCGCCTCAAACGGCATACCATCCAGGCCCACCTTCACAGGTTCCCCCGGCCCCGCCTCCAGAACACCTCCAGCAGCCCCCCCATTATCAGCACCCGCACCCACCTCCGGGGTACGCGCCATACCCGCAGCCCATGCCCCGAGGGCATTATGGCATGCCACCACCCCCTGCTCCCAGTCACCACCAGGGACAGCCACCGCCTAACCCGTATCCTCCGCCCGCGGAGCACTGGCAACAACCTCCGGCGCAGCCACAACCACCACCTCCACAACATTTCAATGGTTACACGCGCACCACTGCTTTGGTACCCGCTCCCGTCGAAGCTCGGGCTCCAGCTCCCCCAGTTCCAAGCCCAGCAGACGCGGAGCGCGCTAACGCGCGTCATCAGGTGATTGCGGAGGTGCGCTAACGCGTAGACTTCATGATCTCCTCGTGTTCACATTGCCTTGCAGATCCTGAAGCATTGCGATGTCTTGTACCGTTTTGCGAATCATTACGGTTCGTCTGGTACTATTGCCGTTAGACTATCTATCGTGCCTGACCTACTACCCAGCGAACATGACTCGCCAGCAGCCGCCAGCGCAGCCCGCGCCGCAGGAGATCGAAGAGATGAACTACCACGCCTCAACCGTCATGCGTCTTCTCGAAGACCTGCGGCGCATCGAGGGCGGCGACGCGATTCCGCGGAAGGAGGTCGACTACCCCGCCGCCGCCGGTAACCCCGCGGACGAGCAAGCGCGTCCACCGAAAAGGCCATGGGAAGATATGGCCCGAGATGGCGAGCCGCCGCCGCCGATCGTCCACTACGATGTGAGTGCGGTGCTGCTGCTCTTAATGGTGCCTGGTTGAAACTCAACGCTAGACGGCCGGCCATTCCTCTTCCCCTCCTCTCGCGCATTCTCACCAGCACCCTGACGAGCAGGCACAATCGACTGCGGAGCAAGACATGCAGATCATACGCAATAAGCGGCAGTCGAGCACGGGCGGTGCTGCGCCTGGGCAGCAGAAGAACAAGTACCGGAAGCGCAGCGTACGTGCTTCTATCTGTCACTGGAATGGATCTTACTGATGATACACTGTTCAGCGGGCTACACCACCAGGCAAGTGCCATTCCTGCAATATTCGTGAAACGCCTGAGTGGCGGCGTGGTCCGGACGGCGCGAGGACCTTGTGTAACGCGTGCGGTTTGCGTAAGTCACCGGCGCAGCGGAGAATGCTCTGGCTGTGGTAGACTGATGTCCGCCTGCAGATTACGCAAAGCTCATGCGGAAACGGGACAAGGCCCTGGATGCGAACGGGAAGGCACCACCCATTGACTTGCAGACGTTACGCGCGTCCACTGCCTCGGCAAGAGGTGCGGGTGGTGGTGGCGGTGGCGGCGGCGGAGGTGGTGAGCACGGAGGGGAGCCATCGCACTCGCAACAGCACCCACCCACCCACCAGGGCCAGCCGCCTCCGTCGCCCTATGACCCACCGAAACAGCCCTCAATGCACGCGGGGGGGCCTGCGCACCCTGGCCCGTACCAACTGATGCCGGTGGGTGCCCCAGGCGGGTCGGGAGCCCCGCCTCATGGGATGATGCCGCCTCCTCACGGACCGGGATCGGCTCCGCACAGCGCAACGGGCGGGCCTGTCCCACCACCGCCATGGCTGTCGTCGCCCGCTGGGGAGCGCTCTGGTTATAACGCGGAGCCGCCATCGTATGTGCGCTCGTCGCATCCGCCGTCGCATGCGCGTGCGTCGCCACAATAGCGTAATGTACACCGCGCACACGAGGTGCGGTTTGTGCGTTGTTTGTTTGATATGTGCTTCTTCAGTGTGTGTTCGTGTTTCATCTCCGCGCATCCCATAAATTGCCCAATATGCCTATGCTCTATTCGCTTCCCGATCGTCCATCCGTTGTTATGCGTAGCGTTTGCGTTGTCGTGTAGCCTTCTATCTTCTAATCCTGTGTCTCTGACTGTGTTTAATCCTGGCCGCAGGGCCGTAATGACAATGGTGTGGTGAGATTGCGATGAGGGCGAGAATTCAATACGAAGCGCGGTCGATGCATCTGGATTGTCGGCGGCGGCAGGAGGGGGTGGGAGAGTGTGCGGGGAGAGGCGATCTGGGAGCGGGGGGGACGCGATCTCATCGCGGGCGATTGACGATGGGCGATGGCTGCTGTCATGAATCACGAACCACGAATCATAAATCAGGAGCCATGCAGCCGTCCATCGGGATTCGGCTCATCGCCCATCGCCCATCTCTGACGGGATCGATCGGCCGAGCCCCCGATCTTCCGCTCCACCACACGTTTTCAGCGTCGCTTTACGCTCGCGCGCCGTCACAGCGCGCGCATCCAATCGCGCATCGCCAGACGATCATCGATCCTCCCTCTCATCTCCCCGCTCCCCCCACTGCCAGAGCCCGCTTCCTGGTGTCCTGGTAGCACCCAGACCCCTCCAGCCGCAAGACCAGCCCCGCACTTCTCCATCCTCGTCCCCGTATGTGGGGGCACGGCGCATGCTATTATGCCGGCACGCGTCCTCGAAGGTTGGACGGGCGGCGCGCGCTGTCACCGCGCTCCGCATTTGGGCCCCCGTCTTCCAAATGCACGCTCCGAGTTTTCAACCGAGCACTTCCACTTCCACAGAGGCCGAGCACGCGCCTCGCCGATCCTGTCGCGTGTCTCTTAAATGCTATCGCGCGGCGCCGCATCTCCCGAGGCTCCTCGCCGTAGCTTAAGTACCTTCAATGCAGACTCGCGCCCCGGCGTCGCGGGTGGCGGGAGGCGCACGTCCCACCCCGCCGAAGATCTGGGTTAGGACGGGGTGGGCAGTCGGGGTATTCCCGCACCCCGACGCAGCCACTGACCATGACACCGGGGGGGGGGAAGCGGGAAAGGCCAGTGGATTGCACGTCAGTGACGTTGTCAAGTCGGCGACCAAGTGCTCGATGTGCGCCTGATTGTAGTCGCGGTGGCAGAGCTTGTTTGGCCACAGGGCGCAGACATGGACATGACGCACGAGATACGTGCGTATACGTTATGCTGCAATACGCCGAATTGTACACGTTCACGGGGGCCGTCCGCAGCGAGTAAGCCATGATTAATGTTGTTCAACAGCTTGGCATGATGGTCCAGTTCCGTTCGTGCATGGAGTTACAGTTTAGCTTCAACCACAAACAAACGCCGGCGCATTCGATATTCCCCGCCCCAACATACTACTACACCACCGTCTGCCACCGACCCAACTTCCCCGTCCCGCCGGCGACGACCAACAACCTACAACCAACAACCAACAAGCATAAGTAAGGGCAATGCAATCCAGCTGTCATCCCGCTCCACAAACCGGCGGGTGGTTCGCGAAATCAAACAGCACCTTGACACTGACACGGCAAGGGCGATCCGGCGGCTCGGAGGAACGACGACAACGTCAGACAGCCTGAGACCGCACGAAGACCACACGGGCCTCAATCGTTGTACCCACGGGGACCATCGCGCGGCGCCGGCGTGTCGGCCGCGATGCCCTGCTTCTCCCAGAGGTCCTTCTGCCAGTCCTTGGCTAGGCGGCCGGTCGTATGCTCGAAGTCCGCGACGGACGTCGGCCGCTCGCCGTGCGGCGTCGCGCGCAGGGCGTGCCGCGGGTGCGGGAAGAAGTCGTACGTCGCCGAATGCGTCACGATCTATCTCGGCGTCGGCGTCGGTGTCAGTGTTGTGGGTGCGGTCGTTGTAGGTGGATGCATGGGACGGGCGCGCCAGATGGACGCGGAGACGGTGAGAGAATGGAAGGCCGCGGAAGCAATATGGGACTGGCGGTCAGCGATCGTGTTTCGGTGCGGGCAGGGCAGCGAAGGGGACTCGGGAGAAGGCGAGTGAGGCGCAGAGATCAAGGTCGGGACACAGACAATAAAGGGACGGTGGACTTGGAAGGGAAGAAAGAACGCAGGAGGGTTACGTATGGGGGTGCGGGCGGCGTTATACGGATGGAGAAAGAGAGGGCCGACCCCAAAACTCAAGCCAGCGACTCGGCAAGGGGCACGACGACGCGGGAGAAGGTGTGTCAAAGAAAGCCAAGGACGTGATGTCAACGCGGGAGAACGCGCTCGTATCAAATGTTGAGAACAAAAACAAAATGCAGGGGCACGGACCCAGTGAAAAAAATATAAGGCACATACGGGAAACAGCGCATACGGGAGGAGAGTGCAGACTCACCCTGTTGTCCCAGATGGCGATAGAGTTAGGCTGCCATTTAAATCGGACCTGGAAGTCGGGGTTGTCGCTGATGACAAATGGTGCGCGGTCAATGGGAAGATTCGTCGGGCGTGAAACTTGCGGAGTTTCGGGGGCTCAGGCAAAGACGCGGCAGGAGGGTGACTTACGCGATCTGGTGGAAAAGAAGGGAGAGGATCGCGTCGCTCTCCGCCTTGGGCACACCAACGATCCGGCGAGTGAAGCCTGTCAACATCGGACTCGTGTGTCAGTTTTGTTGTTCGCAGGGCTCAATCTAACAAGGAGGGGGGCGCGACATGGAAGGACAACACATGATGGATCTGTGGTCTCGGGAACGCAGTGCGGAAGATGACTGGAAAAGAAGAACGGGCGATGATAGGGAGGAGATTTACCTGGGTTGACGTAGACGCTCTTCCAGCCCGTCACAGGGTGCACACGCACAACAGGGTGGACCGTCTCGACTGGTTCGCGCCGCACCGTCTGTCTAGCGGCACGGGCGCCGTCAGCTTGTGCAACCCCGCTGTGCACCGCCGAGAGGCCGTCCAAATATTTTTGGAAGCCGGGGCTGAAGGAAGAGTAGAGGGCATACCTATAGCGGGCCCGAGAGACAGTAGTCAGCTGACCCATCCAATTCACGGATGCGACGGCGCGAACCGCCGCAAATAAATCGGGAGAAGAAACTTACCCGGAGCTCCAGAGCGTGTCACCCCCATAGGGCGGGCTCGTGATCACCTTCAAAGAAGTGGTGCTCGGGGGCTGGAGCTCGTAGGACACATCAGAGTGCCAGAGGTCGATCTTCGAGAACGCAGCGGTGTCTGGCCTGCGGGTGCCGTCCGTGTACACGACTGCGGACAGCAAAGGGGCAGATACCAGATACTCAGACACAAAAGTATACATTGAAATGTTTTATAAATGGACAAAAGGCATACCGTGCACTTCCTCAAGGCCAGGCTCCCGTGGAATGGGCGTGGTAGCGTGCTTGTGGAGCGGTCCGAAATGACGAGCGAGCTCGAGCTGTTCATGGATGCTGATTTCCTGGTCACGGAAGACTGCACAAAAGATATCTGTCAGTTCACCATCGCACAAAATCGCTTTATCGCGACGGACGACTTACAGACGACTCCGCGCTCGGCGATGAGCAACGCCCTAAAAATCACATATCCGACATGTGTCAGTCCGGCTGATCCGTCAGAGAGCAGGGGAGGCACGCACAGCTCGTCCTTCTGGCTCTTGGACAGCTGTCGAAGGTCGATGCCCAGCAGCTCGGTGCCGACGACGGGCGTGATGTGTGTCACCAACGACGCGGCGGACAGCAAACTCTTCTTCTCAGGATCCGCAGAGTGCGCGCTGTCGGTCACCGAGAACTCCTTGAGGGGTTCCCATTTGACCTCAGGCCAGGAAGGCTGTAGAAAGCATCACGGGTCAGAAAACGAGCATTGAATAAACACTGAAACACTAGAAGGACGGCGGCGGGCATCATGCGGCTTGAAAAGATCGCGAATGCGAACCATCCAGGTGAAACGAGCATCGACGCGTACCTTGTACTTCGCGTACTTGTAGTCACCGTCGTTTCGGTCGGAACCGTTGGTTGGGGAGTAGAACGGGTCGAAGAGCTTCACAGCCGTGCCGTTCTTCACGGGACCGGTCGAAACCTGGTCTTGCACGGTGTCGTTCGTCGCGACAGGAGCCATTGAAGGAGAAGCAGGTGGAGCAATAAGTGACTGAGAAGTCGCTTAGGCAGCATTCCTACACCCTGCTCGGGCATTTTATACAGTCGTGGGTGCATTCCAGACGGTGAGTGTAGATTGTTGCATCCTCGCGCGAATGGAAGGCGGTATTGCGACACGCACGCGTGACCTTGCCCGGAGGAGTCTTCGTGTATTACACCTTCTCGGCGGACCTTCTACACAGGCCGAATGAGAGCCCATACCCCGGGAGTAAGTGACACAGATAACGGCAGATCGCGGGCGCCTTGCAATGAGGAACGTTATCGTTGGGTCGAGTGACTGGGTTATGGCGCAAGCCTGCCATGGATCGTCGACATTCTCGAGGGAAACGACTCATACATGCACCACCTGTCCAGATCCTGTATGAAACATGGTGCGTAGGTGAGCCATTCAACAGGTTCGCATTCTGTCATGAACGAACCGATTTATCTCAGATGTCGGACTCGGAGAGATTGAGATCCCCCCAAACCAGCAAGTTGCTGAATTAGCTCCGGCGTGGGAGGCAGGTGGATATAGAGAGATGCAACATCGTGCACAGCAGGTGAATATATCTTGGGGGAAGTTGCAACTCGTAAACATCAGGAGAAAGAGTTGGGTATAGGATAGCTAAGCCGCCTCAGATTGTGATCAAAAAAAATACCTCACCAGGTCAAGTCCCTTATATATGCGAACGTTGAAGTGAAAAATGTGGTTTAGAACAGTTTTGAATCAATTTGAGCGTGTGGTGCGGAGTCAGCGGTGGTAGGGATAAATCGAGCGGGGGATGTCGAGGTTTAAGTGGACAGCGGAGATTACCAGACCTCTTGGACCAAACTACAGGCGCTCAGAGGACAAACAAGCGCCCTGCCGGTCCCTCCATCCCGACTCTCTCATTCCCCGATATTCAGACGCATTCTTCGCTGCAGCGAGTCAACATGAACGGTAGTAAATACGATATCGACCCGCTGAGATTGAGCGACACCTGTATAGTATCTGGCTGCTCTCACACATTTTGGGTGGCAGTCAACACGCAGTCACTTTATACACTAAACAACCTGTAACCGTAGGGAACCAGGTGCTAGCATGCCTTTGTTGATGTCAAGATATGTCCCACAAGCCACAGGTCCGTTGTGGTCTTCTTCAGGTCGCCCTTGGGAGGTGGACAAGGCAATATGAAAGAAATTGTTTGATAAGAGGTATTATAATTACTGATGGGTAGAATGCAGACCGTCAGCGAAAAGACCCTCGCAGCTGAGACATGTACACAGAGAGAGACAGCCCACCAGTTTATGGGTCCATCCGCATGAGTAGTAATTGCTCAAACTGCTCGTCGGACTTGGCAGAATCCGATCCGCATGCACCTACTCCCGTCAGTAGGGCACGGTCCTCATCTGGTATCGTCCACGACAACGATCCCGGCCGCCGTGTTGCAACAAAAACGAACGTCTCACCATCTACGTCGCCGGGAGAGGACTTGGGCCACTCGGTTGCAGAGTCGGGATGTGGGTCCCCACCGGTAGGTTGTAATCTCCGGGCGAGCACGGGCGCGAATTCGAACCACAGTCCAAAGGCGCTCCAGAAGGGCGTCTCCTTTGCGAGACTACGAATCTTGTACGAGATGATCACGGTTGGCGGCGTGGCACCGGAGGATTCGACAAGCGGTGGTGAGGTGAGATGAAGCAAAGATCGGAGAAGAGGGGCCAGCAACTCCGGGAAGTACACCTGACGAAGCAAGGGAATGCGTCGGCCAAAGCTCCAGACGTCCATGCTCAAGGTTTAAAGACATACGAGGTCGCTGCAGATGATATGTGTAGGATACCGTGGCGACCGATCCGCAGACAGTGTACTGAGCTCCTGGTACACGGCGTCGACGTGGTCCCGCGAGCCCCATGCGACGGGGCGCACCTTGACTGCGGGACACGATCGAAGGTTTGCCTCGAGGAGGGTGCAGACCTCCGGCAGATCGGTGGCGAAGAGGAGATCCAGATCCGGGCGCAACCAAGCCGCAATGTGCGCGGCGACGAACCCAGTCCCAGATCCCAGCTCAATGGCGGTGATTGGGTGTCGCTCATTTTGGAGCGGCAGTTCTCCCGTGAACGGCGCGGGGTCGAACTCGCATACAGATGCCGATGGGGGTTGGAGGTAAGCGAGCATAGCATGGGAGGCTTCCCTGCACAGAAAGACAATAAGCAGAGCATCTGAGAGTGGAAGGGGACTGGTTCACCATATGCGTCCAGCGATCCCGTATGTTCGTATGGCGCCTTCTTGAGCGATGGAATCGAAGCGAGCGTCGGCGCCGGATTGTAAATTTTCAAGCGGCGTGATGTCGAGACCCGCAGGGAAGTTTGGGTCATAGTTCGGGGACATCTTGCACCGGAGAGGAAGAGACTGTTGTGATTTATGAGAGAGGTTGTGGTGTGGCGGGTGTTGAAAGGAAGAGTCCACACCGCCGAGCCATTTCCCGAAGCGGTCCAATTTCGATGCCAAGATAAGCGCCCCCACGAATCTTATCTAGGGCGTCTTCATTCCCTCGCAGGCGCTAAGTCCGTCATCAGAGGCTGTCAGGGCTGCTCACCGTTCTTCCCCCACGTCGTTCCCAGTTCTCTCTCTCTGTGCTCAGATCAGTTGCTCGCGCTTTGTTTGCCTGACCATCTTTCTGCACCTTTTTGTCGAACAGAAGAATTAATGGTTCACTCCAGACCTTTGCGAACTTCTCGCAGCGACATCGTCCAACTTCGATCGGGAACCACTCTCGAATATACTCTCATCGACCCAAGACTGTCATCTTCTCAACCTCATTCCAGCGAGGATCAAGAAATCCAGAAGAAATTGGCTATTTGCCTTCACCCTTGGTCGTGGTTAGGTGGCCGCATGAGTGACCCGTGAGTCTACACTTTCTTGGAGCCCAGCTGTGCTCTGGATTACAGGCACACATCAGAGTCCTCCAACTCTTGACGGAGCCGCTTCTCGAAAACGGATACACAGTCATCCGTTACAACTCAAGAGGAGTCGGCAAGTCGACAGGTTGGGCGTCCGCCACTGGGCATCGCGAGGGAGAGGACCTCAAGGAGCTAGTGCAGTGGGCGAGGTCCACCACGGGCAACGTCACCTCTCTAGTCATTGCTGTAGGTACTCGGCTCATTACAATACATGTCGTTATCCTTCACGGCGGTCTGTTAGGGCTATTCGCACGGCTCCTTAATTGCTTCCCTCCACCCTGTCCTCGAAAATGTCAAGACTTCCCATATCCTCTTGTCGTACCCGATGGGCCCAAGGAACTGGCTTACGGCGTTTCACGGCCAAAGTTACACGACCGCGCTGAAAGCTCTCGTTGATGATCCTCGGTCGAACATCCTGATCATATATGGTGACGACGATAACTTCACGACCGTGGAGAGATACGATTCCTGGGTCGCGTCGCTGCGGAAACCACCTGCCGACCGACCGGATGCATCAAGTCCAACAGAAGGCAAGCTTGGGGTCGTCAAAGTCGCCGGCGCATCACACTTCTGGAGAGAGGAAGATGCAGTGGAAACACTCGTCGAGACTGTCCGAGAATGGTTACCCTAACAGGTGGTGACACGCTTCTCTACTACTCTTTTATGACGATGTTATGAGTTCGGAAACACAATAGGGTCACTCCCGTCATTTCCTCACTTCTCAATCGTTCTTGTCGCCAACCTCCTCCGAAGGGGGGGGGAAGTCGTTGACCTCCAGCCAGGATTGCGACGCGTTCTAGCAAAAACCGCTAGTAAGTACAGCTCCCTCGTCGTGAGCTTCAGCCTCAGGTTGACAGTCACCTCGTCAGCACCCTTCCAATCGTACTGGGAGCTGGGAGCTGGGAGCTGGGATAACCACGGATTAGAGTCACTCCAAGACACAGTGCGACTAACGTTAGACGAAAGCCAACTGCTCCTCCTTCGCGTGGGAAGAGCCAGCAAGATGGGGATGCGACATCTCCACAATTGCGTTTACGGTGAGCTCCATATCGGAGTTGCGTACGAATGTCGTATGGGAGGAGGAGGAGGATCAGATTTTGGTGCGTATCTATATGATTACGTTACACAGGTAGCTATGCGCCTAAACAGCTCCGTATGGGGATGACGTATGTTCGAGATGCGGTGGATGATGGAGGGAGAGGAAGCACTCACTCTCCCACAGCCAACGACGTGTCGACGCCGAGATGCCAAACAGGGAGTACGCCCAATCCTTGACTCTCGTCATTTCCCGTCTGGCGGCCCAGCAAGCCGTTGGGCCACGTTGAACCGGTCCAAAATTCTCGCGACCCTTCGACGAGGTCAGCAAAACGCAGACTTCGGTCCGACGGGGACCCAGTCCCGAGACAGGAAGACTATCTCCTGAGTGGGATGAGCTCCTGGAGAATCCCCCCACATATAAACCACCGATTGTTGCGACAGAGGGACAAGGGATGTCGATGATCGCCAATCGGGAAGGAGGCATCCACGAGATACGTGTAGCACACTTTTGCCACTTTGTACCATGCATACATCGAGTTGTTGGTCTCGGAAATCTCGGAGCTACCGGACTGTCATCGATGGCGCACGAGCTATCCAGATGTACCGGTAGCCGTTTGTGTGAGCGGTAGCGCAGGCGTCGCGGGTTGTGGGCAAGACCTCCTGCTCCACCCATAGGGCTTCAGACTCACCCATGGCCCGGAGGCGCAGCCCAGAAGTGAAAGTTAGCCATACCGCCGCCAGTGGTAGGTAGCCCTGGTCGGGAGGTTTGTATGTAAGAGTGAGAGTGGAAAGGCCAGTACAGTAGCTGCAGTCCGTCGACGGCCTGGTGATTGCTAATGGAAGGCCGACGGTCGCGCTGGTGTCCAGAACGTGCAGAGTACAGTCGTTTACCCAGCCCTTGAGAAAAAAATGGCGGGGTATCCTCTGAACAATCCTGCGGGCGCGGGATAGTTCTGAAAAGAGGGATCGAACTTGGCTCGAACAGGCCAGTGGTCAGCCAGAACGGCGCAGCCGGCGCCATTTAGACCTATGGGTGTTTGTCAGGCTTGTGTCAACGGGGCGGTCATGGCACTGGGAAAAGACTGCAAGGCGGGTCTCGGTTGAAGAACTGTTATTGGCGTCCATCCACTCATTGGTCAGAAGCCAGCGTTCGAAGGCTTTGAACGTTGAGGACTGGGTGTAGATTTGACAATTGCAAGCGCCGAGGAGCGGTGGCCCAAGCGCTGGTCCAGGCGTTGTTGTGGGGTGTTTGTGCACGGGAAATTGCCGAGGCATTGTTGGGATGCAGTTGTGGTTGTGATGAGGACGACCGCCTCTGTTCTCTCCCCGGTCTGCCATATATTCTCCTCTGCCGCCGTCCTTCTTTTCCCTTTCCCGTTCACCATCTTTCATCGCCTTGCCACCTCGTACAACTATCGCTGTCGACCATGCCAAGAGTTCGCGCTGCGGTCAAACCACACGGCGGCTCTGCACCAGCTCCCGACACAGACCTTGCAGGAGCCTCCTCATTGGCAGCCAAGAGACCGCCCCCAGCCAGACGAGCAGCATCGGCAGCACCCGCACTACCCCCTACCCCACCACGCACGACTCACAAGCGCAAGCGCCGCTCCCGATCTCGCGTAACCGATTCATCGTCTGAGGATGAGGACGAGCATGAGGTCCCCGAGCCGGAGTCGGACGACGAAGGTGGGCACATCAGCAAGAAGAAGGACGGGGAGCTGTCTATCGGCCACAAGAAGCGGAAGACCATGACCCTAGATGCGATCGCGGAGGAACTTAGCCAGGCTCGCGCCGAGGAGGAGTTCTGGATGGGCAAGGACGCAGCTGGATCGTCCAAGGCTGCAGGCCCCAGTGGCGGGAAGCCTCCCCACAGGATGATCAAGAGCCATGCACGGACTAGGACGCGTTCCCGCACGCGTTCTCCGTCCTCATCGCCGCCTCCTGCCCCCCATCTCCTGCGCCGCGGCCACAGTGGGTTGCTGTCCCCACCACCCTCCCGACGGGCGCCTGTGGTTGTCCCTCGCCCGGCCACCCCGCCTCCCCCTGAGCCCACCAAGGAGAAGGCGAAGGGCAAAGCGTTGCCGGAACGCGATTCGCCCAACAATCCCTTCCTCGCCGACGATTCGCCCGTCTCTGCTGCCAGCGGAGACCAGAGTTCGCCAGAGCCCAAGACCCCTCAGAAGCGCGAGGAGAAGCCGACGCTCACCTATGTCTTGTGCGTCCGCCTCTTTTCCTTATCTAACCATTTGGCATCTAATATAAGTGTCTTCTCTCAACAGCCGCGGTGTAAAGATGCTCGTGTCGAACCCGCATTACACCTCCGAAGAGGCTGCGGCGGAAAATGAGGCGCGATCCCAGCTGCCCGTCACCCACCCCGACTTCTCCCCTTCGGACGCCATTGCCCCCAAGCTCCTCTTCCCCGAGGCGCGGAAGCACGACCTCTCGCGCAAGCGGGCGCACCCTACCGTCCCTCGTCCCACATCGCCCACGCCTGCGACCACGAGGCGGTCGCGCGCCGGGTCTTCCTCAAGCGACGAGGCACGCGGCGTTGCGAAAGGCGCTCCTGGCCCTTCCGCCATCCCCGAGGTAGAGGAGGAGGACAAGGACGTGATGGCGGCGGCGATGGCGGCCCGCGTCGCAAGGCGCATGCTGAAGGGCGTCCTCGCTGACGGCAACGAGCCCCGCACGCGGCCCAGCAGCCGCAGCGGCGAGCCTCGTCTTCCCGAGAAGGACCGCTCAGACCCGATGAAACGCGCCATGGGCCCGATCCGCAAGGCAGCCTAGTCGTCGGCGCGATGCAGCTCATGTTCATACGCTGAAAGCGACTCCCGGTCTTCTTGGTATGTTCCTTCCTGGCTCGCCAATGGTCTTGTCTTTTATTGCTCTCCACCCTCTTGATGCGTCGACTCGTTGTCGTGCTCTTATCTGCGTATCCCTCCCTGCGACACCTACATACTACCCCACTTACCTGCCCATTCTATTCCTTCCCCCCCCCTCGGCCCTCCATTCCTATCTTCCTCCTCCCCCTTGACCCCGCGCCTGGGGCGCCACCCGCGATACGTACCACCGCGATACCTCACATCCTACTCACCGCCTTTTATGCTACTATCACTGCCCAGTGCTCTGCACATGCACCCTATGCGTGTTTTTCCTGCACTCGGTATGCACTTCTAGTTTTTTAATCCGTGTACTCGGCTCGTTCGTGTTACTCGTCTCCAGGTCCGTAGAAGACACAAGTAGTCCCGCGTCGTCCGCAGCCAGAATTCACCGCGTCATGTTCATGTTCATGTTTTGTAGTGTTGTGATTACTGTCTTGTATGCCTCTTGATACGACATGCCGTAGGGCCACGTCCAGAATGCAATAAAGTAAATTGTTGCAAAAATGACAATATTGTCTTGAAGCTGCTTCCCTGCTTCCTTGGAAAGGCGGCGACTGATTGCAGATCTGACCCAGAAATGGGCCAAAACGACGTCACGGGCAGTCAAGCGAACAAGACCTACCCCAAACGTAGACTAGAGACGGAGTAGTGAGGATGTAGGCTACAGGGGAGTATACTTACAAACAAACAGATCTCGAGTCCCAGATGTCCCAGATGTGATGTTGTTTGTTCCCGCCTCACGATGTCGCGACATGGCCCCTGCCCCCTCGGCCTCTGAACCCTCCGCGTTCACCACCTCCAGGCCCGAACCCACGGCCGCGGAACTGAGGCGGAAATCCGCGCTGGCCCCGGAAGCCACCCCGGAAGCCGTTGCCTGCGAAGGGCGCACCTCTCCCCCTCTGCGGCGGCGGCTGGGCATGGTTGCCGTTAGGCCCGGACGCGAAGGAGCCTGCCTTCGAGCTGTCGTTGGCGGAGTCGGTCTCAGTCGGTGGGGTGGCTGTGGAGGGCCCATTGCGTGCTCCTGGGCCGCCGCCTCGTGTCGCGCCACCACGGCCGCGGTTGGGGTTCGCCATGATCTGGACGGGACCGTTTTGTCCCATACCATTATGTGCTCCTTGCCTAGAGAAAAATAGGAATGTGGGGTTAGAGGGAGGCGGTAGGATAGAGTGGAATAACGCACGGGGTGGCGGCGTGACGGAACCCTGCGGCAGGTTGCACACCTGGACCAGGTTGGACGGATGGACGGGGACCGAAACGAGGGTTGAATGGCGCATGCGGCTTTTGGACGTGGGGAGCCTTCGGGTTCGTTGACGCCTGGAACTGCGGGTTCGTCAGGTTGAGACACGACCAGAACTCGACCGCCGATCCACGGTACTGCGAACACCTAGCATGTGCGTGGTCATATGAGAGCATGAATTGAAGAAGAGCGTTGACCGAACAGACCTGTCACCTAGCGTGGTGCCAGACATGAAGGGAGCATCCCAGACGACGTCCATCGACTTGGAGTTCATCCCAATGACGACGCCCTTGCACGACAAGGGCACACCGCCGGAGTCCTGCACCATGGTAACTCTGTCTCCAAGCGCGAAGTGCTGGTTCTGGAGGCGGTAGACCGCATGAGATGGCTTGAGAACGGCCTGGCGAGGTATGCCCTTGACGATCGCCTTCTTGAACCCGCCCGGCTGCTTGTTAGCAGTGAGGTTATCTGCAAGTGCCTCGATCTCCTTCACGGTCTCCTTGCCCAGTTGGTCGCAGAAGAGGGACACCGGCTCGAAGTCCCTGACGCCCTTCGAGTTGAGCCATGTCTTGACCTCTTTCACCTTCGCTTCGGGGTTCTGAACCCCGGGGAAGACATCGGCACCTTTAACCATCGCTGTAAATCTGATCAGTACGGCGCTGCTGAGAGTTTACAAAAACCCTCCTACCATCTCCACTACGGTCAAGGACACGGAAGACCTCAGGATATGTGGCCTTGTACTCGTGGATAAGCTGGACAGCCTTCTCGCTGAACTCCCAATAGCGGCCATCCTTGCGAGAGTATTCGATGACCTTCAACGCCTTCGCCTCGAATTTCAAGCTCAGACCGAGATTGCTCTTGCTTCCATCACCGGTAAGGACCATGAAGCTCGCTGTGATCTTAGACAACGCCTTGCTCGAAATGCCAAGCATATCTGCAACCTTAAACGAAGGGAAGTACTTGTTCTGCGAGCGATTCGAGACGACCGCTTTGAATTGTTCGTTTTCGGTCTTCTCGGTGGGGAAGAACTTTCAAACGAGCCGAATCAGCATGCAATGCGGAAGCAACATAGCGCACAGGACTCACCGCCAAGATGACCGACAATGTATGAGCATCAGCTGCAGAAACCTGTGCAGCGACGCCGTACGCGTGCTCGCCCAAGAAGAAGACTTTACTGCCATCAGGGAACTCCTCGGAGAGAGGAGGCGCTTCCTTCTCCAGAAACCTGGGGTCTTCGGAGTTCACCGCAGAGATCGCCATCTGCACGGCCTGCTCAGTCTCCTTTTCAGGCCCTTCATAGTCCTTGACGAACGACCCATCATCCAAGCGCTTCAGACCTAATATCTACCGCATTAGTTCGAAATATCAGGTAGTAGTAGAACATCAACTGACCTTTGAGAGGACGGACATGCAAAAGAACATCAATGTTCCCCGTGATGACACCACAGCGTTTCGAGTAGAAGTGTTCAATCTTCTCTGCCTTCATCTTCCAAAGCCCGAGCGCCTGGGTCGTGTGCGGGTTCGAGATGACCTTCGGCGGATCACCTTGAACAAGCGACAACTTCTCGTACTTGAAGAACGAATCTGAGACCGCGATGACCTTGCCCTCCTGGAGGAACGGCCAGCCAATAAACGTCCTCTGGCCGATCATCTCCTGCGCAATATCCTCGACCTTACGGTTCTCGTGAGCGTTGTCGACGTGAATGACCATCGATTTGTTCCGGCTCTCAGAGCCGTGGACATTGACACCATGAGGGCCTAACAGTGCTGTGTGGGGAAGGGTTTGGAGAGACGGGAAACCGGCGAGTGCATCTGC
Source organism: Ganoderma meredithae (assembly GCA_022814645.1). Classification (NCBI taxonomy): domain Eukaryota; kingdom Fungi; phylum Basidiomycota; class Agaricomycetes; order Polyporales; family Polyporaceae; genus Ganoderma; species Ganoderma meredithae. Next base: position 60,286 of record JAKLMY010000016.1, read on the forward strand.
ACCAAGGAAGACGCCATCGCACAACCCCTCAATAAGGTGAAGACCATCCAGCGTAGGAAGGTCGAATGGCTCCATCTTGCAATAGCAGCGATGGAGTGTCGGGAAGAAACCGGGTAGAGAGGAGGGGTACTCCGTAGGCTCGCCAGGTTTGTATGTGAACTTGGTGCTCGTCCCGAAAGCATTGCGCCGCTTCTCCTCTTCTGTCAGCTGAGCCTCCCGTGCTACATGGATGTCAATAAGAGATATAGTAAAACAGAGTAAAGGCAACTCACAGCGCATCGCCTTCAACAGTCGATGCTCTTCGATGAATGGGATCTTCACGACGGCCTCCCAGTCCTGTTTCTTTCCATTGAGATCCTGCTCGAACTCGGTTGGGTAGAAGTCCAGAATCGGCGAGTTCGGATCGAACATGAGATCCTGCAGATAGAATGTCAGAGTCGCCTCTTCTTCGCTGCAATTAACGCACTCGATATGGCACTGGGATGAGTTCCTTGCTCGCTTCCGGAAGAACACCCATGAGCTGTTCGAACGGCCGGAATGGGTGTCCGAGATCAAACTTGAAGGACATCCCGTCGATGCCCTTCAGGTCTGACTATGGAGTTAGCGTGATCGGAAATGACAAGTACCTAACATACCTGAGATGCGTGGTGCGTAGTGGTAGTTGTAGAACCAACTCCAAGATGCAACCCCGCTGTAATAATAGTGCATAACCCACTGCAGCCCCTCAACATATCGGTAGACGAGATCGCCCATGTACTTCGGGTCGTCGTATGAGAATTCCAACTTGCCCTGCAACACATGTCAACCTTCGATTCGGAGTGCAGCGGCACAACCAACTTACCTTGTAGTAACCGCGTTTCCATTCGTCCATCTTCTCCTTAATGGACAACTCGTATCGTGCGTCGAAGTCACCCTCCTTGTCGTCCTCCATCACCTTTGCCTTCCCGTACTTGTTGAGAACCCGATCCACAGCCGCTCTCGACTCCTCGTCGTCCTCATCTTCCCAGTCCTCATCGTTCTCGTCCTCCGCCTTGCCGTTTCCATTCTCTGGGAAAGGCTCATCCATCTCCCCAGGGAACCGCCACGTGACCAAATTTCTGTCTTCCTCATCATACTCGTCCCAAGCAATTGATAGGTGCAGGTCCTCGGCGAGACGGGTGATGAATGCTCGGTCTGCAGCGGGGAAGTCGTTCACCATCGTAAGTGGCCCGTGGCTGGCCTGCTGAGCCACCGGCAACTTCCTCCTCTCCAGCACAAACTTCTTCACCCGGTCAAAGATCTTTCGCTGAGACGATGTCAAAACTGCGAGAGGCCATTCAGTGACTGAGGAAGCATAGATGCTGCGGTACGAACCCAGCTTCGACCGCTTTCTTCCTAATTCCATCTCCTTCACGTGTTTCGCCTGCTTTCCCTTATACCAATTGATATCCGCATACTCTTTCTCGAAAACTTCCCTCTCCCACTCCGCCATCTCGTCCAGAATCACCTGCAAGCGCTTAGTATTGATGACACCGTTCTCGTTTAGATAGCCGTCTGCGTTGGTGTTTAATATGGGCAATTCACAAAGAAAACGGGAACTTGCCTAGTGACGGCAATGCCTTCTTGTAGACATCGAACAACTTCTCCAGTCCGTTCTCATGAATATGTAGATCTGGCAGGTTCGGCAGGAAGTCGTTCCCGACAAACACGGCAAGCAAGATGAAGTCGTCGATGACGTGCTCAAGGCTGTAATCGAACGGTAGGACTGGCTCGATGTCGTGGAACTCGAGATCCAGGTATTCTCGCATTAGCGTCAGATGTAGCAAGTAAAAGTTGATCGAATCGAGACTACAAGGGACAGTTTATTGACTTCATTGAATACGGATTTGGACGGTTGACATACCTTTTGTTTCCCTTGCTCTTCGAAGCAGGGCCAAACTTCACCTCCTCTCGCAGTAAGCAGAAGTGCGGGTCATGGCTCAGCAGACCCAGCATGATCAAATCAGCGTCCAGGCCGTACAGACAGTGCCGCACATTGGGATCGTAATCCGGTTGTGCCCTCGATAGTCGAATGTACTCCATGATCTTGTGTTCGCCCTCACCCGGGACGTCGTGTCCCGACAGCACGACGGTGACATCCCGCCAGTTTGCGTCCTCCGAGATCTTCTTGTTCACGAAGTAACACAGTTGCTCCGATAGCCGCGCCATGAACTCCGTACCTGCACGTGCACACGAGGCCCCTCGCTCAACCACTCTCTGTCCCCCACTCCCAGCACTGTGCGAACATACCTGGCGTGATACAATTACTGTCGAACGCTTTCGTCTCTGGCAGCTTCTCCCCTTTTCTCTCCGCCTTCTCACGCACTTCCCTCGCTTCCTTTGCCGTCCTGAAGCGACGGCTCCGTTGCTGGTTCATCTTCGCACGTGGGGCGACACCGTCGACGGCCATGAAAAACAGTTTCTTCGGCCTGATCTTCCCAAACAGATGATCGACATACGCAAAGATGGAGGTGAAGATTTGCTCTTCAGTGAGCCGGAAGTGGGCGTCCTCGTCATTGGGGTGTGAGCCTTCAGGGCTTCGCGGTTCAGTCGTAATGTAGCTTTGAGAAGGGGACCGATTACGCACAGTTGTGTATGATACCATTGAAGTCGACGTATAGGTTATCTGGGAACCGAGTTTAGCACTAGAGTCAGAGGATTTTGGAAGGGCCACACACCGAATTCCGGAATCTTGTTCTCCTGAATCAACTGCGATGTCAAGGGGTACCGCTCGCTACATCAGGGTCAGAACATGCTACTGTGCCTTGAAAAATAACTCACGAAATGTATCTGAAGAACTGTTGGGAATTGAGTCAGTGGAAGACGCATACGTCAGACATTCAGAACCGACCTTCGGAATACCTGGTCAAGCTCCGTTAGCATAGTCGTAACCGAGTCATTTGAGACTCACCCATGATGTAAGACTACTAGGAATATAATACAGAGGTATGGGATGAGATACGGATGATGTAGACGGTCGAGTTGACCGTGAGTGGTGGGGGCTTTGGTGCAAGTGTTCGCTAGCAGGCGCTCGGCCCTTCCCCGCTAAGGCGCCCATCGGGTTGAGGGTCCTGTCAGGACTCCTGGGTCGTTGACGGCACCCCACCGTGACCACCACGGCTCTTTTCTACAATAGTATGTCGGTTTGTTCGACTCACATATCCCGTCTCACGTTAACACATTGAGTATCTCAGGATGCGAAGAGAGATGAGTTCAGAGGCTTTCCCACAACGACATGGCTTCTCCGAGTCGTTCGAAACATCCCCCAGGCCTTCGGGCCTTGTTTAGACGATACGCGACTTGCCAACATCCATTTATGCTTCAAAAGCAGATGTGTAATAGGCTGAGTAGAGAAACATTTATGACGCTCGATTGGTCCGAGAAACGACGTGAGGTTGATGCACAGGTTCATTGGCACGAGCTGGTCCTGGTCTTTAGATCTTGAGAGCTTCATGTTCGCTGAATCGTGGGATTACATAAGAGCCACCACTCGTACATCGCCGATGCTCATGGATGACAGCCGCTCGGACTACTTGGTACTTAAGTACCCGGTCCCGGTCATTCCCAAGGCATGCACAACGTAAACCGGGTCTTGTAAGGACCAAGATCGTCTTCAGTTCCTTCGCCACGTCGCCCGCAAAGCAAATCACTTTCTACACTGCTGCGGTGAGGATCTGGAACCGCTTGCAGCGAAACCATCCTGCTAACGCTCACGTGCGGTTTGTCATAGTACTCTCCGTACTCTCACCGGGTAAGTGTCGTTGAGATTCCTATCATCGCCAGACCTGCCATCCTCCATCCTTACACCAGGTTCAACTTGCCCTGGATGAGGCTGGCCCTCAGTACAAGACACATGAATTCGGGAAGTCGAAGGGCTCTAAGCCCGAGTGGTACTACACGATCAACCCCCTAGGCAAGGTCAGGATCGCTCTCACTGTTCACATCCACGCTCCCTCTCACGATCTTCTAGATCCCCTCCATCACGTACGGTGGGCCCGATGTCCCATCTGATCAACCTTCTGCGGAATCCGAGAAGCTTTCCGGGTCGATTGCGCTCCTCGACTTTATCGCTGATATCTATCCCGAGGCGAACCTCCTCCCCGACGATGCCGTCCTCTGCGCGAAGGCCCGTCGCGTTATTTTGCTCTATGAGAACTACGTCCACGATGCCTTCAAAGCTGCTGTCTTCCTCGGACAGCCCGCTGAAGGCCGCCTCTAGGCGCTCAGCAAGTTCCAGTCGGCTCTTCCGCCGGCAGGATTCGCAGTTGGGCAATATTCGATCGCCGACTGCGCCGTCGCGCCGTTCCTTGTGCGCATGATGTTGTTCTTCCGCAGGGGGCTCGGGGGATACACCTATGAAGAAGGCGATCAAGTGCGCCAGGCGCTTGCTGGCGAGGAATATGCGCGGTTCAGGACGTACATACAAGACCTGACGGAGCGGCCTAGTTTTCGGATGAGGTGAGTGGCAAGGTTCAGCATGGCGTCCCGGTAGATACATTGCTCACGTGTGATCATCATACTGACAAGATGCTCAAATCGAATTGTGAAAGGACCATCCGGCGTTCAAGCGCCCTAAGGCCCCTCCGGCCCATACCTAACTCGCGACCGATTTACTCCTTAACTCTGGATCAGCATCAAATATGATGATCGGAAGCTTCTTGTATATCGATGTTCGCGTTATGTTCTCGCGTGGTTCCCGCAGGCATTCAAAACCTCGTGTGCGTTTGTGCAGTAACAAAACTTCCATGTGATCCGCAGCTAGTTGGCAATGTGCATGCGTATGTCACCTCCGTTCCGTGAGTTAAAGGCTTCCTTTGATATGATGGCCTATGGCTGATATGACCGTCGCTCAGGACGTCGTTATGACTGGGGCCATCTACCATCGCGACGTGGCATTTAGACAAGAGATCAATGCGCTCGAGATGCGTACCGTAATGAGCCTCGGCGTTCTCATCAACGGAAGTGCCATTCGGGGCCGGCGTCCAAATGACCACGTACCATGCGTTCTTGCATACACGGGGACGTTCAACCATGCTACAGCGTCGTACCGCACGGCGTACCGAGAAGATAAAGAGACCAGACAAATTCTCGCTTGGTGTCCTCGGACACACTTTGGGTTACCTCGCTGAGCCTTCCGACCTCTCTGTCTCTGTCTCAGCATTCGAGCTTCAAGATCCAATTCGAAGATGGTCTACTTTTTGCGCGCGGTCGTCCTCTCCGCCGTGTCCTTGGGCGTTCTCCACGTTTCTGGTTTCGATGTATCGAGGAGTGACAACGTACGTCCAATCTCTACAGCATCCTTATCCATTTTTTCAGTGACTGACCCTGATCAATGTTAGCTCGCGGTGTAAGTCGCATCAGCACGATTTGCTTACACATCCCCTCATCGACACCATCTAGGTACTACGGCCAGAACTCGTACGGTGCTACCCATGGGTCCGACACCGCAAACTGGCAGAAGGACCTCTCGTATTATTGCCAGGTATTTCACCTTCAGTTTAAACAGTACACAACTTCTAACATACCCTGCTTTAGGATGATATCATTGATGTCATTCCCATGGCATTCGTGAATGTGTTCTTCGGTGCCGGCGGCGAACCTTCCCTGAACCTGGCCAACGTGAGTTGGACCCAGTCCAAGATACGCATGGCTATCCGTTTGAATTCCCGCTCACTTCGTGGAATAAACAGACTTGCAACCCCTCCGACGATTCGGACTTCTCGGGAACGGAGCTCCCGAACTGCTCGTTCCTGGCCTCGTCAATCCAGGCCTGCCAGGCCAAGGGCAAGATCGTCACCCTTTCCCTCGGCGGTGCGACTGGCGCCGCGAGCTTCAGCTCCGCTGACCAGGCTACTGCCTTTGGTGACACCATCTGGAACCTGTTCCTCGGCGGTTCGAGCAGCACTCGTCCCTTTGGTAGTGCTGTTCTGGACGGGTACGTGGTTGCCTGTGATGCGGGCTGATATCGAGGCTGATGCATGTATCTAGCATTGATATCGACATCGAGGGCGGCGGCACTACATACTTCGACTCGTTCATCAACCGCATCCGCACTCTCGCGCAAGGCTCAAGCAAGAAGTACTACGTCACCGGTGCCCCACAGTGCCCGTACCCCGATGCCTACATGTCCGCGTAGGTGTCGCTCATATTTTTTCCCTTATCACTGTCCGGTGTACTCAGCGTGCTTCCTTAGCGTCCTGAACGCCGTCGCCTTCGACGCCGTCTTCGTCCAGTTCTACAACAACGCCTGTGGCCTGCCCAACTACAACGACGCCAACGCCTGGGACTTCAGTTCGTGGGATACCTGGGCCAAGACCGTCTCGCCGAACAAGAACGTCAAGGTCTACATCGGCGCGCTGGCCTCTTCGACCGCCGGCAACTCTGGCTACGTTGACTCCACGACACTAATCAACATTGCCCTCGAGACGCGCAGCAAGTACTCCTCCTTCGGTGGTGTCATGCTCTGGGACGCCTCGCAGGCCTATGGTGTGTTATCGGTCGATGTCTTCGAAGGAGACTGTCCACTGATGTCCATCGCCTTGACACGACGATAGCGAACGGCCGCTTCGATCAGACCGTTAAGAACGCCATTCGCCAGAGCGGTGGTGGCGGAACGACCACCACGACCACGAGCACCTCGACTACCTCCCACACGACGACCACGACCACGACTTCCACTACATCCACCCCGACCGGCTCTCCGGGTTCTTGCTCAGGTGTCGCCGCCTGGTCATCCACCGTTGCTGTGAGTTCGCCACCTCGTCCTCTCCTTCCCAATTAGAATACCGAGCTGATCGTGCGCCGAATCGCCCAGTACAATGGCGGCCAGCAGGTCACGTACAACGGACACCTCTGGACCGCCAAGTGGTGGAGCTACAACAGCACCCCTGGAGGCGCAGCCGGCGACTGGACTGACGACGGCGCGTGCTAGGCATCCAGCGCCTTGTTCACAGCATGGAGTGCGTGTGGTCCTTGGAACTACTATGCGATGACCTCTCTCGATACCGTCTCCGTCTCAATGGGCTCAGCCGCTCGATATATCTCGCAACTGTAACTTATCGATGATATTAACGATGTTTTTGCGGGTTCAATGAATATGTTTTATAGCATCTGAATCAGTAGCGGACCTGTACCTGTTGGCGATTTGCTGAACAATGATTACAGCACTCAACATTCAAATCAACATTCAGTGCATGGGGAGCAAACGTGTTGCACTGCTGGTTATCTCCGCAAGGCTCTAGCTTGAGGCTCTGAGGGATGCCCAGGAGTTGAGAGCCGATGTATTGAATCGTGGTCATTTCGCACTCCTTTAGTCAATGCCAGGACGTCAGGCTCATTCCATCCTCTCCGCCTCATCTCCGGAGCCGCGATGACCGGTGGTGGCTTCGCGCCATGGGACCTGTTACGGAGGACCATGGCACGATGCTACCACGTAAGCCAAGTAAGATCCGATACCGCAAATCGTCCGATGGAGTACGAGCGGCTGCTCGTTGCAGCGAAAATCCGGAGACTCGAGTGAACATACGAGCGATGTAAGCACTCAAAGCAGATCCTTTTTGAAGCTAGTGCAGGTGATCCTCGCTTGCAATTGGCTGGCGGGTTCGGGCCACTGGTGACCGGCGTTGAGTCCAAATGAGGCAGCCGCAGCCTCTGGGGTTAGGGGTGGGCGAGGCATGTGAAGGCGGGGAGAAGAGAACCGGACGCCGGTGGCTTGGCTTGACCCCACACTTTATTATATACTCCTCGCGGTTTTCTCCTGCTCGGGATCATAGCTTGTACACTCTATCTTTTGCCCTCCTCGCCGTGGAACGCAACATGTCCAAGCCCGCGCAACTCACGCCATTTGGGTCCGCATTGGCCGGAGCGTTGGGAGCTTGCTTCAGTAATGCGTGAGTGGTTCGTTACACTCGTGCTCAACTCGCGGCGAGGGGCCCGGAAAGAACTCGGACTGATGGGGTCGAGGCGAAGGCTATTCTGTGGACTGGTGCTGCAGTTGTGCATGATGGCCGGGTCTCGAACAACCGCACTGCTATCCCATTCGTTAACCGTTTCGCTGGAACTCGGTCATTTCCCCCGTTTAGCTTCCCAAACGACGTGGATGTGCAAGTTTGCTTGAGAACGTGGTTGTAAAGTCCCAAACTGTTTAAGCGATACGGAACCGTTCGCTGGTCAAACCTTTAGTGGTGCACTGATATGGTACAGCTAGCTGATCACCTTTACTACATCCCAGCGCCGTGTACCCACTAGATACGTGAGTGCGGCCAACTCTAAAATTTCTCCCATTTCAGTGTACGCTGACGTTCTCCCTAGGGTTAAGACGCGCATACAAGCGAGCACCTCAGAATCTGGGGATAAAGTCACCGTGTTCGCCGTGCTCGAGAGGATACTCCGGGAAGACGGTCTTCTTGGTTACTACCGGGGATTCATGGCTACCATGCTCAACACCTTCTCCATGCGTAAGTGCACACCTCAAACACTACATTATATCCCCATTTCTGAACCCCCGCTCACCTCCGTGACAGAATACGCGTATTTCTTCTTCTATTCTATCGTACGCACCTCCTACATGAAGCGCCTCGCCGCAAAACGACCCGCAGGGAGCGCCGCCACACCACTAGGCACGGCGGCAGAGCTCGCCCTGGGCGCAGTGGCTGGTGCGCTCGCGCAGATCTTCACCATCCCTGTCTCCGTCATCGCGACCCGCCAGCAGGTCGGCCGCTCGCTCGATCGCCCCAAGGGCAAGGGCAAGCAGACCGCGAAGGAAGGGGACCTGGAGGCAGGCGTGGAGAAAGAGAAGGCGAAGCAGAAGGCGAAGCAGGAGGCGTACGACGACTCCTTCCTTGGGGTCGCGCGCGAGATTATTGCGGAGGAGGGCGTGTCGGGCCTCTGGCTCGGGCTCCGGCCCGGGCTCGTGCTGACTGTGAACCCGGCGATCACGTACGGGATGTTCGAGCGCGTGAAGAGCCTGATGCTCGTTGCGCGGGGCGAGACGAACATGAACGCGAAACTGAGCCCGTGGATGGCGTTCACCGTCGGCGCGATCAGCAAGGCGCTCGCGACTGTCGTGCGTGATATGTCCCCCCGACTCTTCTCGTGACCAAGGCTGACTGAGTTCTTCTCGCGCCTCTGTCTGAAGGTCACGTACCCATACATTATGGCGAAGGTGCGCATCCAGGCGCGCTCCGCCGATATCGAAGACGCGGAGGAGGAGCATCTCCCTGCGCCCGTGCACAACAAGCCCCATCATAAGACCGGCCACCACGTCGGTGCGCTTACAGTTCTCGCCCGCGTGTGGCGCCGCAAGGGGTTCGTTGGCTGGTACCAGGTGCGTCCTCTGTTATGCTCGGATCTCCGTATTGTTCGGATGTCTTACTTCGGCATCTCTATAGGGGATGGGCGCGCAGTTGGTGAAAGCGGTCTTGACGCAAGCGCTCCTGTTCATGTCCAAGGACCAGTTCGAGCACTTCACGTTGGCCCTGATGGCGCTCTTGTATCGCCTTCGGGGCGTAAAGCCGTAGACAGGTATCACATCGTGGCACGTCGAGTTCCGAGGTTCTTGTCTTCTAGACTTACGCCGTACTTTGTGTGCGAACTTGAGCTATATACTTGTTTGTGAAGTCGGGTCATCGTGGGGCTAGCGCGCCCCGATTTTAAACTATTCCCTTCAATGCTTCAACAGGCCTTAGGCCTCATGTCCTGAGACTGTATAGAAGGGTCATGGTAAGGGTACTCTCTAAGCGGTTTGATCCATACGCCGTGTAAGTCAAGTGCCTATTTGATACGAAGTTGAAGTTGTCTTCGCTTGGTACTGGCCAGCTCCTCATCCTCAACTTGTTCCAAGGTCGGGGTGTGAAATACACATTCGAGGATGTCGCCGCGCTCGCGCACTTCATTCATCCGCCTCAAGCAACACCTCCGAAGGCCAGACGTGATAGTACGCACCTATAGGTCCCTGTGGATAGCGGGCAATCCATCCTCGTACTCATGCCCGTGCTTGGGATCCTGCGCACCCTGCAGTGTCTCGGACTGAACTTGAACTTCCGGCTCACGGGCAGTTGAGGGAGGGGGAGAGAAGGAACCACATCCGATGGTCCGTTTTAGTCCAACCAGAACCAATGCAATTTATACTCGTGCAGGAGGCGGAATTCCATTTAACTGTGCACACTGGAAGCAGCACATCGATTGGAAGTGGTCCCAGGCAGATATCTGGTTCTGCTGTGTTGCTACAGCAGGTGTTGGGGCATATTCCGCGATAGTATCCTAGAAAGCAACCACAGCGTTCACTAGTTGCCATATAACTCGTATACAATACAATCCAAGAAGGCCATCCGCGACAGCACGAAATGCGCGACTACTTCGATGGATAGTCCCCAAAGTCCCAGCTGTAGCATTCCTGCAGCGCGACGTCAGCCTCTGGGCTTGTCCTCATGTTCGACGCCCAACAAAGCGAGTGACACTCACCACGCAATCCTCCTCCGCGGCTGGCTTGGGGACCTCGCGCCCCTGATCGACCGCAGGAGGCCACGGGTCCGCGAGCAGCTTCTCGATGACATTCACGATCGTGTGCGTGCGGATGTCGACGGACCACGAAAGGTTCGAGACGGTGTCGTATACAATCGACTTGCCGAGATGGCATCTGCTCTCCATCGCGTACCCTCCGAGGAAGCACGAGGACAGTACGCCGTTGCAGGTGCCCATGGCGATCGGGTCGGCGGTGTGGTATAGGTGGGTTATGGGCTGTGTCTCGGGCTAGCAACATGTGTGATATGAGTTACATATCGTGACGGAGCATATATAGCGGGGACGTACAGGCGAGGGGAGGTGCAGTCGGCTGGACGCCATCTTCTCCCCCGGGGACTCCATGGCGACCGCTGGTGCGCCGAAGGTTACACTCAGAAGCGACGCCAGAGCACCACCCAGCGAGTGACCGGTCACCCAAATGTTAGAATTGGGGTATAGGTATGAGACGTTGTTGTATAGATTCTTTTCGCGAGTGGAAGGTGGGAGCAGGAGTAAGCATGGGGCCCATACAGTTGAGCAGGTTTTGCTACTCACAATGCCTTGCGGATAGAATAGACCGTCCTCCACCATTGCCTCCTCTAAGCAATTCTGATCGCACTTCCATCCTCCCCGGTAACACCCGCATACAGTCGTCCATGTCCAGTCCACGCGGGCGCAGCAGCAGCTGAAGAGCATGTTGTCGTTCAGCTTATCCTTCTTGGATGTCGGACCACCACCACCGATGAATGCAGCGGACGTGCCCTTGATAGAGAGCACGACCGTCGAGTTGTCGGGGGTCGCGAAGACGTGGCCGCGGACGCCGTCATCATCGGGGTCCCAGCCGAAAGGGATGCTCTGAGCACAGAATCTGTCAGATAAGGCTCGAGAGGGGCATAGGCGATGCCCAAGCCTAACGGCAGCTCGAATCACCAAAGTAACGCAACTCACGTCGTTCCAAGACTTGCCCAGCGGGTACCAGCCCTGTTCGTCCGGCAGGAGATACGCGTTGTTCGTCATCTTCGCGAGGACGAGCAACGTCTCCCTATCTTCCACGTCCGGCCCATCCACCTCGATCTTGTCCCAATCTAGGACTGCGCTCTCCCGGAAGCGCATGGAGCGCACTCGCGCGCTGTGGAAGGCGTCCATGGATGCAGGCCGGTGGGTCGTGACTCGCTTTGTCCGCAATGGATAGCTCGTCGGCTCCCCACCCAGCGCAAGCGCGTTGATACCGGCTTCCTGCACGTCATGGACGAATACCTGCCCGTCCGGGGAGGTAGCATGGAGATGGCGCAGTTCAAACTGTAGAGGGGCGGCTGCTGTAGTTGGTACCGCAGGCCCGGGTTGTGCGTTTAACTTTGGAGGACGAGCATGGTTCCAGAGCGAGCTGGAGGCGGCTAGGAAGGATGTGATCCAGCTTGTCACCGTCGAGAAGAGCATTGAGCGAGATTGTTGTGCATAGTCTACGAGCCAGGAGAGGATTTATAGAGGAGGAGGACAGTGGTGGGCCGTGGCTGCACAAAGTGGGACCGGGCTCAAGTTCGTCACTCGCCGTGCGCACGTCCGAGCACTCGGTCCGCAGCCTGACGCTTGCCTCGCTATCTATGCGAGGATGACCAACAGACGTTAACTAACGATCCCGAACTACTTCACTTAACCACCACGGTAATTTCTACTTGCATACACAGGCCCAGCCGCCTCAAAGCAACTGATGCCTCGAGAATATTGCGATAAACTCCCCATACTGCTTCATGCCCTCTCTTCCTAGTCATATACTCTTGTGTAGCCTGGGTGGCGAGGATTCCCTCTCGATCAATACCATGCCTCAGGTAACGGCATAACACCGTTTAACGGATGTCAATGATGCTCACTACATCACGCGATAGTCCGTCGAGACGAAACGCATGGGCGACAGTAGGGGAGCAGAAGTGCTGCGGTTCTAATAATGTTTCCTGGTCTCCGAGTCGCACGAACCTCGGTTGAAATTAACGGACGGCAGCGTACGGCAGAGGTTGGCACGAAGAATGGGAAAACGGATCTGCTACAGCAACGCACTACGCTACAATTCGGCCACCTACGGGTATGAAACAGACAGCATTGATGCATACTCTACATGAAGTCATCTGGCCCGAAGTCGTCCAGCGCCTCCTCGTACACGGATGTGTCGATTCTGGAAAGTAAACAGAAAAGAAGCGTGAGCAAACCATGCGACGGAACACCGGTGAAGGGAGTAACGCACTTGCTGGACGGCTTCGCAGCTCCAAGCGTCGGCTTGCCCACCGTCTTTGGCTTCTTCTTTCCAGACGCCTTCTCGCGCTGCTCCTTCTGCTTCTCGTTTGAGAGCGCGGTGAGGCCGCTAGCCACCTTGCGGACCTCGACGTCACGCAACGGCATCGCGAGTTGGCGGACATGGTATTCGAGGAAGGTAGCGTATAGCGGCTTGCTCTGGTGTCGCTTGACGATGTACTCGATCATCTTGTCAGAGAACTCAACGAAATCCTCCTTCGTCCGGGGCTGTGCTGAGATCAGCCAGTCGAGCTCCTTGGAAGAGGTACCTAATCGCCCGACATCGCTCAGCTCCAAGAACCCCTCTGCACGGCTAAGCGGGATACGCACCTCCGAGTCCAACGGCGCCGAAGAGATCGGCGGCGTTGTTCATATCTGACGCGAGCTCCTTCTCCTTGTCTCTTCGCGCCTTCTCCCGCGGGTCGAACACCAAGTCCTCATCGTAGTCGTCCTCCCCGTCAGCGGCTTTCTGGGCCTTCAAAGCCTCCTTCTCCGCGAGCTTCTGCTTCAGAGTACCCTTCTTCTTTGGTGGCGCGACGGGTGCGGGGGCTGGTTTCTCTTCTTCCTCTTCCTCAGACGATGCTTCCCAGTCGCTCTGATACGACGCGTTGAAGCAGCCGGTGCTAAGCGAAACAGACGATAGACGTACCACAGGCCCATCATCCTCCTCGTCTTCGCCCTCCCATTTGCTCTTTGCCGGTTTCTTTGGTGCCGGAGCAGAGGGCGCTGCTTTCGGCACATCGTCGTCAGACGCTTCTGTACTCCTTCCACTGGTTAGACACGCAATCCAAGAAACAATAGCACTGATCATACCCCAGTCAGACATGGCGGAAGTGGTATAGATGGAGGTGAGAGATGAGGAGAAGAAAAATATTGCGGGTCAAAGGGCACTGCAGTCCATATTATAATCATTGTCGTAGTAATCGGCTAGATTTGCGCATTCCGGCAATCTCCGAGACAACCCGTTTAGGCAACGCGATCTACTCAACGCCTCGCCTGGCTGGCCACGACTATGGTCCGTAAGTTGACGAGTTGTCGTCGAAGCTCGAAGGCTGGTAATAAAAAACACAATGCCATTCAAATATCATCTTGCACGATGACCCCTGCTGCGCTCCGGTGCGATTCTTTCAAACCAGACATGGAAAAAAGTGTATTCCCTGGGGTACAGGAGGACCGACGGCAAAATGTGCAAACGACAGACAAAGAGAGCGACAGGAAGGCTACAGGAGGTTGAGGTTGAGAGTTGGAGAGTAGTGCGAGACCATATCAGAGTAGCATATAGCCAGATAAAGATGTATATAGAGAGGTTCTGAAGAGGTAGTTTCAAGCTGCGAGATTGATTCCCCCGCTGGATGGCATCATGTCCACATGTGGCACTAGCACCAGCCGCCACACGTGCGGGCACTGCACACTCCATGCACAACAGTATATTTGGCGGGCGGAGAATCGCATAGCGTGTCAGGCAGACTCGGCGCCGGGCGAGAGTCAGCCGTTCAAGTTCGGCATTTCGACGACGGGCCCAACACCCGAGGCTGGTACTAAGCATGTAAGAGAGCTGAGCACTTAGCATTTGCCGTTGTCAGTCCATTCACCGCTGACACCGTCAGGCACGTCACCATAGCTCCACCACTTGGTGGTGTAGAGGTGCCCGAGATATACGACTTTCTGTCCACCATTGTACTATGATGCGATGCAGCATACGGTCACATGAGTTCAGAGTGCATGGATGAAGAGACAGGGGTCGACAGGGAACTCACAGCGACTGTTTGGGACCATGCGGGGACGCCTGCACAAGAGCCCAAGCCCGACGAGCTGGTCGAGGTTGACGCCGTGGAAGTGGAGATCTTCGTCGTGCTCTTGAATGTGCTTGTATTTCCAGCGGGGCTTGAGATTGTAGTGTGGGTGGTGGCGCCCGTGATCGTGGGCTGGACAGTGGTGCTTTGAATGCTCGTATTCTCGACAGTGCCAGTGCTCGTGGTCGAAGCAGTGGTGCTCAAGGTCGAAGTAGAAGTAGTGGTGCTCGACGTCCTGACCGTCGTCATCCGGGATGAGGTCGACGTGGTTTCCTTGCTGGTGGTGGTCAGGCTCACACTGCTCGAGGTGGTGGCCGCGCTACCACCGCCGCTCTGTCCAATGGAGTCCTTCACCGTCTTGTCGAAGCGGTTGTTCGCTATCGCATCAACACAGGGGACATTAGCGGGAAGTCTTCCGCGGACCTAGTATGAGTCGACGACACACCGTAAGCCTGCGAGGCGTCCCAGAGCATAACGCCACCGAAAGACGAGTACTTCCTGCGGGTCTCGATCGCGATGTTGCTGAGTGTGGTCGCGTCGACGTATCCAGAGCCCCCCGCAGATTCCGTCGCGAGAGCGCCGATGTAGACCTTGATGTCTTTGTTGGGCGCAACGGTCTTGGCCCAGTTGTCCCACGTGCCGAAGTCCCAGGCGGAGGGGTTATTGTAGTTGGGCAAGCCGCAGTAATTATTGTAGAACTGGATGTAGATAGCGTCGAATGCGACCGCGTTCAGGACTCTGCGACAAGCACCGCGGCGTCAGGCAACCCGCTACTCCGCACCTGGCGGAAATGCAAAGATGTGGGTACACTCACGTGCCCATGTAGGCGTCGGGGAACGGGCACTGCAGGGCGTCGGTAACGTAGTACTTCTTGCTCGAGCCTTGCGCGAGCGTGCGGATGCGGTTGATGAAGGAGTCGTAGTACATGGTAGTGCCGCCCTCGATGTCTATGTCGATGCTGCGAGCGTCTGTCAGCTCGTCTGGGCAACAAATTAGGCTAACGGAGAGGGATGTACCCATCGAGAACGGCGCTGCCGATGGGACGAGTGCTGCTTGACCCGCCGAGGAACAAGTTCCAGATAGTGTCACCAAAGGCGGTGGCCTGAGATGCGGAGCTAAAAGTCGCCAAGCCGGTGGCGCCACCGAGGGAGAGTGTGATGGTCTTTCCCTTCGATTGACAGGTCTGGATTTGCAACGCAAGGAACGAGTAGTTGGAGAGCTCAGTTCCAGGGAAAGCTGGGTCATCGGAGGGGTTGCAAATCTATGACGCGCAGTTTGTGAGCGGCCCCCCTAGAAGTCGTAGTCGCCGGAATATGTACTCACGTTGGCCATGTTCAGGGAAGGGAGGCCGCCAGCGCCCTCAAAGACGTTCACGAATGCCAGCGGAATGGTATCGATAGTATCATCCTGTAACAGAGCTCGTCGAAAATAAGGACACCCCACAAGAATAACGCTGACTGACCTGGTAGTAGAAACTGAGGTTTTGTTGCTAGTTCGCGGTATCCGAGCTATGGGAGGCGCCGTACGAGTTTTGTCCCCAGTACCTGCAGCGTTGGCATGAAATGAGGGAGATTGAAGTACACAAAGCCGATGAGACTTACACCGCGAGCTAAAACAGATTCAAGCCCAGTTAGTTGCAGAAGCGATGCGTGGTATTCGAATTGAAGAACGTATGTTGTCTTGTCTGGACATGTCGAAGCCAAATGCAGGGAGAGCGCTCATGAACAGGGCGAAGAAAATAGGTGCGCGGAAGACCATACTTGGCTTTTTTGAATGAGAAGCTGGAATGAGTAATCAGGGATCCGCGGGAGAGCTTCGCGTCGTGACCCAAGGGGGTATTCTTGAGGAAGCAAACGCAGCGTAGTCTGGGCTATTTATCTGCCTGCAGAAGACAACAACATCTCCAGGGCCTGGCTGACTGCTGACCGTCGCCAAGTGGGGACGCCTGTGCTGTGCATGGGCGCATGGCGCAGGAAAGGGCACGATGTAAGGATACCTCCGTTGGCGGGACTAACTGCTTCCTTGGTCCTGACATGGATCCCGGGCGCATGGGTTATCATTCGAGAGTTAACGACCAGGTGGTATTGTCCACGGATTAAACGACATTCTGAAAAATGAGCATATCGGATGAGAGAGATGACATGAAACAACGGAGTGAAAAGGCCGGCGCACCATTCTGGACTGCTCGATGAGCACATGGCAGCAGTTTTGTCAACGAACATCCACTGATGAGATAAGTACTTGCTTGTTGCTCTTGTCGTCGAGCGACATTAACGTTGCAGATCCGACCTCCAATGGAGACAGCTCCGACACTGCTCCGAGAGTCCCACCGGAGGCAAACAAGTTGCAGCTTCCAGTAAGTGCCATCGTGCCAGGTGAGTCGGTGGCGCCCATGAATGATGCGCCACAACTAGATTCACTGTATGCGTGCCTCACGGAATTTATTCCCTGCGAACGAAAAACTAACCGTACTTACTCAACGCCCCCAAGTCTTCTTTCAATCTGCTAAGCACAAATTTGCCGACGTGGACGCCTGACGGCCTTCACTACACTCGTTGACTGGGCTCTCCTGCGACGTGGGCATGCGGGCCAGGGGTGGCGATGTCGGGTCATGAAAATTCAGAATGGCCGGGACAATCCCACATCTAGGTCTGCACATGAACGTTGGTCAACTATGTTCGGAGAGGGAAAAATACCGAGGAAGCACAGCTTACCGGTACCGGACGGTGAGGCTGGATCCGGCCGGAGTCGTTGAAGTCTCGGGAGGGCCCGAGCAGCCGAACAAGATGAAGCTCGGTGCTGAAGAGGTTGTCGACGTTGTGACAGCCAGCACGCATACATCACGAGGAAGAGCTGCACGTCAAATCGGTGGCCAAATCAGCGTTGAACGTTGAACGTAGAGTATTGAATGCAGTGAGTCGAAAGAACAAGGCTACTAAGCGCTCAAATGTGGCAGTGACATCGCCTCGGCAGTTGCCAGGAGCGTACAAAAGTTCTTACTAAGTACTTACTCCAGTGCGTGCAACTCGCCAGCAGCCTCCTGCCCCATGCCACAGTAAGATGGCTGAAAACTCGAAGCTTGGAACTTGATTCACTTTTAGTAGCCGACAATCACGCTTAGATACTTCTACAAGATTCATACTTCCGTCAACTGAAACCGCAGGTCAGTACTGGGTTACATGACGCCTCGAAAGGTACTTCAAATTCAACTCAACTCGAAAATATAGAATCATCCTACGCTTCGCATTTCAGTCAGACTCGGAAGCACAGCAAGCGGTCCATCCATAGCGTCGAACGCCAGGACACTAAGCAGGGAGATTGCCTAGGCAATCAGTCTTGCTACCGACTTGGGCTAGTGCCAACAGGAGTTTGCGCTCGTTAAGTGGACAGCGCACTAAGCCAGATCCATGACTCACACCTGCGGCTATTACGCTATTCTCCCATTTGTATACTTCCCAGAACGAGGTTGTTCTAGTGCGGCAAACCGTCAACGTACGTTTTGGATTCTGTCAATCCGGCTCTGCACAAACACGCGGCCGTAATGGCGTGGCGCCCCCGGCTCGCGCAGCGAAGGTGCGTCTCGCATACCTGAAGGTATTTGAAGTGGGCTCATTGGAGGTCTAGGATGCACTTCCACATTCCTCCTGTCCTCACCTGTTGTGCAGTCAATTATGCCTCTCGCGTCCCAGATCCTGCTGTCCACTACGAGACGCCCATCGATCCTGGCCGCCGCATCTGTCGTACTCAGCACCCTCTTCTTCGTGACCTGGGCTTCGTATGGCAAGAAATCCAAGGACAAGCATAGCGCTTTGTTTTCAGATGCCACCACGTCTGCGCGACGCATCCGCACATCTGAAGCACAATACGACTTTGACGAATATGATGTCGTGATCGTCGGCGGCGGTATGCATATTGTCTTCAAGCGCTGTTTCTCACTCGATCGCTCACTGTGGGCAAAAGGAACGGCGGGATGCATTCTGGCCTCGAGATTGTCCGAGGATTCGTCCATTCGGGTCCTCCTGCTGGAGGCTGGCGAAAGGTAAATTGCACCGTCTTGTTTCGTATGAGGGATGCCATTGAAAGCTCTCACTAGCTCGCTCAAGAACCCCCTCGCCATTATACCTGCTATCGGCAGCGGGCTCTTCCGTAGCATCCACGACTGGGGTGTAAGCACCACGCCTCAACCCTATGCAAACTCGCGAGCGAGATATTGGCCGAGAGGTATGAATCCTCGAGAGTTGGCGACTGTTCTCGACGATGCTGATCCATGTCCATGTGGTCCTTTAGCTAAGCTGTTGGGAGGATGTAAGTATGAACGGGCTCTTAGCGAAAATTTGTCTCTGAGTATAAGTCTTACAGGCACGACTTTGAACGCGCTGGTGTACGTCCGTCACTATATGCGTCCAACAAGTGGATGCAACGGGACACAAACGCAGTCATAACATTTTTGTAGATGCCATCTTGGCGCACCTGAGGATTATGATGAGTGGGCGACCCTCCAAAAGGGCCAAGAAGGCGCCTCCCAATGGACGTACAGGGAGCTCCACGAGTACGTGGACCTCAGGCTCTTTGCGCATATTGATACCTTATCTATGGATTTCAGTTATACCCTCAAGTTCGAGGCATACCAACCTCACCCTGCATACCCCAACGTTGACGTCTCGAAGCGTGGTTCTTCGGGTCCTATGCAAAGTAGGTTCTCTCATTACCGAAAATCCATTCGTTGACTCATGCGTCAACAAGCTGGGCTATTCAGTTACACATCTGAAGGAACTGGACGGTTTATCAAGGCATGTGTCAACGCAGGGATGCGGTATATGCCAGATCTGAATACCCCTGCTGGCACAATGGGCGTGTCCAAGGTGAGCAACTCCTTTTGCGTAAGTAATGCCTCAATATTCACTTCTTCCTTGTAGGCCTGTAGGTATCCGCCCTGTGATGGAAAAGCAGTAGAAGACTGACCAGAATGGCTTGCTGTAGTGACGTTCATTACGCCGAGCGGTAGACGCGTCACGACGGAATATGCTTACCTCACGCCTGACGTCCTTGCAAGGCCGAACTTGAAGGTCATCACCCGGGCACATACAACCCGTATCCTCTTCGAGACATCGGGTTCTGTTCCTCGCGCTGTTGGAGTTGAGTTCAACCTGCCGACTGGGGATAAGTTCCGCGTCAGGGCCAGGAAGGAGGTCGTCTTAGCGTAAGTGATTTTCGGCCTCGTGTGTATCACGATGTCCATATAATATGCCAATGTCTAGTGCTGGTTCCGTACACACTCCGCAGGTGAGTATTCCTATGGAAGTTCTCTTCCGCGTTGAATTGATGGCCGTTGCCGCTCCCTAGCTCCTGATGCTCTCCGGCGTTGGGCCAGCTGAACACCTTGCGGCACATAATATCCCTGTCGTCGCCGACTTGCCGGGCGTCGGCTCACATTTGATGGACCACCTCGTCCTCGACTTTTTCTACCTAGACAAGTCTAAGTCTAGCATTCTTGCCCTTAGAGGCCAGACGTTCTACGACAGGCTCGTACGTGCGAAAGCATACCTGGACTACAAGCTCAGAGTCAAGGGGCCTTTCTTGTCGAATGTGAATGCAGCTGGCCTCATTCCCTCTCTGTCATCATATACTGACCACCGGTGTACGCATTCGCAGTTGGCTGAAGGCATGACTTTCGTACGCTCGACGGACCCAGCACTCTTCCCGCGCACCAAGCACCCGAAAGACGAGATCATCGACACGACATCAGGCCCTGGCGCTCCAGACTTGGAAATATTCTTCACGCCCGCCGCATACCTCAAGCAGAACGCGGAGAAGTTGCGACGGGACCATTACTTCGGGCTCCACGCCGTGCTGCTCAGGTATGGTCTTCTGCACCAGCAACAGACAATTTCATCGGTTTGCATTTACTGAGCTTTGCGCAGGCCAACGAGCACGGGGACGATCCGCCTGAAATCCAACAACCCGAATGACCAGCCCGTGATCGACCCACGGTGCGCCCCGTGTCCTCTTTTCACCACTACATCCCCCCCTCACACCCACACCCACCAACCTCAGGTACCTCTCGACCAAGAACGACATCGCGATCTTCAAGCGCGGCGCACGGCTCATGACGCGCCTCGTCAAGACCGAGCCGCTCGCGTCGATGCTGCACCCCGCGGGCGACGACGACCCGATCCTCGACCACCGCTTCGAGGAGCTCGACGACGCGGCGGTCGAGGCGGAGATACGCCGCAAGGTCGAGACCATCTACCACCCCACCAGCACCGCGCGCATGGCGCCCAAGGAGGACGGCGGCGTCGTCGACCCATTCCTGCGCGTGCACGGCATCCCCAACCTCCGGATCGTGGATGCGTCGATTTTCCCGAATATCACCAGTGGGCCGACGGTGCGTCGTACCATTGACCGCGGTGCGGTCATGTATTGAACGTGTGCTCGCTTTGTAACAGGTCGCGCCGGTCCTTGTGGTGGGGGAGAAAGGCGCGGACATTATTAAGGCAGCGCTCTCGCAGGCGTGATGGGGCTAAGGATGGAAGACGGGCGGGAGCACAGATATAGAAATTGGGCATCCAGCGTCCGACGTTGTAACATTGCATAATATATAGCAGTACATCCAGGAAGAGAGCATTGAGATATACATCCAGTACACAAGACAGAGCCGAGCGGGACTTCGCAGAGTGTCCGATCCACCTATCCTCCGCAAAACTACACAGCAACACAGTGACCGGGGTAGCACATTCCGTCCAGCGTACACTTCACGAGCGCAACAAGAAATCCATGCCAGTCCCAGACCTCAATCATCGAGCGCAAGGAACCTATTCATTATTTTCTCCTCCCTCTCCTTCGCCTGGATCCTATGGTCCTTTAGCCGTTCGAGCCCCGCCTTGATGCTCTTCATATGCACTTCCATCGGCACCGTATCTCCCAACAAGTCCGGCGCCGCCACGCGGTCCCTCAGATCCTCCATGTCCTCGCCCATCGCCTGCAGCGTATGCGCCGCAGCCGCGACATGGGCCGCCGCGCGCTTCCTGTATTCCCCCAGCTCGCGCAGGAGCCCCAAGTTCGTGTTGAACGAGCGCACGCGGTCTCGGTTCCCGCCCAAGACCGTCCAGAGCTCCGCGAGGAGCGCGTCGCGCGCGGCGCCGAGGTCGAGGTGCTCGCGCGTGCAGATCTCGTGCAGCGTGTCGAGGTGCACGTCGAGCGCGTCAAGGTTCGCGGCCGAGACCTCCGCCTCGAGGATCAGGCGCTGCAGCTCGGACGCGTGCACGTCCATCGACTGCTGAAACGCGGCAAGCGCGGCTGCGCGCGAGGGCGGCGGGCCCCGGAATGGCCACAGGACGCGCATGACGGCACTCGGGTCCTGCGCTTGCGCACCCTCGATCGTGTGCAGAGCGTAGTCGTTGATCGCCATGACGCTGGGCGTGGGGGTGCGGGGGGTCAGGGATTGGGTTGTGTGGTGATTCAGACAATGGGGGGGGGGGGAGAGACTCACTTGTCGACCGCGCCGTTGATCCTGGCGGTGAGCTTCGCCAGTCCCTTCCCAGCCTTCTTCGCGTCCAGTACGAAGCTGTAGAGTGATTGTCCAAGCATGTCGCGGCTCTTGAGTCCGCTGTGCTTGACGAGGGTGATGAGATCCCGCGTCGCCATCTCCGTCTTCTTCAGGTCGAGGTTGAGCGCGGGGCCGCCGATGGCCCCGTCGAGCAATTGCTCGAAGCTGGCGCTCTGGATCTCCACTAAGCGTGGATAGTCCGCCCGCCGGGGTGATTTGAGAGTTGCGTTCTCCGGGACTTGTGGAGGACGGCAGAATGCTGTGCTCGAGATCCCAGGGACCCAGCATATGGGTTCAATGGTGGAACGGAAGCTGGAGAGCAGTAAGCTAAGTAGATATGCCAGAAAATAGAGGAAGAGGAGGAAGCCGAGGGGTTTCTTGAGCAATTGGAAGGCATGAGTGAGGACGGAACCGACGTATCGCACTGAAGCCGCGGCCATGTGGGCTAGTGCATCCTGAATCTGGTCGCTGCTCAGCTCGAACACGCTAGCCATATTCCGGGCTTTTTGCATCACAGGTAGAGATTGAGTTTTCAGCAGGGGTTGAGGTGGCAGTTGGGGCTGTAGCTGAGGTTGCAGCTGAGGTTGTGGCGGGGGTTGCAATGAGGGCATACGGCGCAGGACGCCTTGCGTTTGCCCCAGGTGCGACGTTGCTTTAGTCTTACGCCGTCGGGTGATAGTTCGAGAGCTTCCTGGAGTGCTTGACCTGACAGAGGTCTCCCTAGGTGCCGTTGAACCGTTCCTCTCATCTTGTGCCACATGCGGCTCCGGGACGTCCTCCCATTCTGTTTCGTCCTCTTGTGGCACCGTGACCGTTGTCGGCATTAATGGAACCTATCACACATGAGCATGTCCTGGTACTTCGATAGCTCGAGACTGTAATACCTCTGTGTCGATTGACATAGTCTCAAATCACGAAACCAGTATACAGGTCAAAGATAGAGCCAGGACTGAGGACAAAGGAATGGCTTGACGAGGTCCGGGTGAGCGTGAATAGTGTTCGATCGCCTGAAAGGGAGTGGGAAGATGAGCTCTGGGATAAGCTGCAGGACCCGTGTAAACAGCGAAAGGCGACTGTGCCAGATACGGTGGACAGTCGTGGTCGTGGGGCGGATGAACTGTCGTGTCCGTTCAACGAGGACAAGGCACGGCCCAATTGCAAACCAGCGTTATTTGTTGGTCCTTTAATGGGCGTCTATTCACCACACTGCTACGAGCGGGCCGGTGTTCTCCAGAGCTGCGGTAGAACTGCGACACTGCATGATGTACTTCAGGACGAGACGTGCGCACCTGGAACGCACAACGTATACCACTGCCGTAACGCTGCCCACATCCCGCCGCCATGAGAAAAATGCTGTTGTAAGACAATCATCCCAATATCCAAGGACTACAACTTCCATTAGGGCTCTACCGGCAGGTCAGCAGTGGCTAGTACATTGCAGCTCGTCTCGCACTACATGCTCTTGAGGTCCTGCCAGATCTCCGCTGCCTTCTTGCCCATGCGTTCAGCATCGAACAAGCTCTCGAAGCTCGACACGTTCAACATGATGATAGCCTTGCAATTCTCGTCGTCGCTATTCCACGCCTTCTTTTTCTTCGGGTCTTTGGGTTCGACCTGGCCGAGATGTGCTTCCACGCCCCGCAACCTCAGCATCGTCCGGATGGCGCACTCGAACGCTGGCCAGTTGGTGAGCCGGATCGCGCCGGCCGTGGTGTCCACCTTGAGGAGCAGGCGGTCGGGAAGAAGAAACTCAGCGAGACTAGGCCTCACTTCGGTGAATCTACAGGATGGCAGTGTTGGCGACGGGCACGACATGCGACACACTGAAAGGCATGCTTACCTGGTCTTGAGGTAGTTAGGGGACGGGATAGACTCTGTTACGGAGGGCATTTGTGGTGAGAGAGCCTGGGGATGGTGCTATGGATATCTTCTGCCAATGGTGTACTATATAGTGATGCGGTGAGTGCTGCGGCATGCTCTGGCAAGCGTAGGCTCCGAAGGCGGGAGATCAACTTCTGAAGATCGTATTGGGGTTCAAAATCGAGCACAATGAGGCACGTTGAGAATGACCATGCACTTTTAAGAAAGAAACCTGCATCAGAAGCGCAAAATATGGCCAGATTGTTCCACGAATATGATTGTCCATTAGCCTGAGAGCTGGTGTACCGCGAATTCCCGTCCATAGTTCCACGCCAACCTGGTGAGCGAGCAGGATTTGAGGGCGTGGACGGAAGTGGATCGATGGCACTGCGGTAAAATGGTTGGGTGACCACGCCGCATAGAAATGAACGGACCAAGTAAAAAAACCGTAGTCATAACCATAGCACTCCTCTATTCAATACAGAGCAGAGAGCAAGGTTGGATGGCCTCCCGGCTTAGCGGCTTCGCTGAATTAGCGAGCTCTTATAACCCCTTCCCTTTGCATTACCGATCCAATACCGTGGGGCTTGTTCAATCGACTTTGAACCTGAAAAGAGGGTCTTGGGAATAAGTCAATGACCGTGGAAGTAAACATGTTTCAGTTTCAAACCCCTTCGACAGTACGTCCTCTTGAGCCTTACAGTCGTTCAGGTGAATACTGAGATCATTAGAAACGGCACTGTACAAATTAGAAGGTCAAGGCAAGATACCACTGCTCCGGAAGATCCCTCCCCAGCTCCTCAAGATGTACTTCCCAAATAGTTCTACCTCGCTCACGGACGTGTCGACCTTGTTCGTCAAGCTGAGCATTTCATCCAGGAATTGATATGCAGTATTTGGTGAAGTCAACTGGTGAAGCTCTATCCCACACTCATGATGAGAACGAAAAGCATGAATATGGAGGACGTAGGACGACGAACCTGCTGCACCGTACGCGGCCGCAATGGTTGCGCGTCGGCGGAACCAAGCGGGCTAAGGGACATCAACAACGCAACTCCATAACCATCGGAAAGGGAGCAAAACTTACTCCGACGGAAGCATCTCCGATCAGGTAACACACATCGTCCGCGATTGTGGAGACATGCTTGAGCCCTGGCATAGGATCGAAGGGTGGGAGACCAGATGACGGGGTCGCGAGGAGAGCGAACGCCTGCGCGGCCTCAACACAAGACTTGGGTGCAACCAAAACAAACGGCTCACCTCTGGAAGTAGAGGCAGGAAAGGCTCGTTCGCACGCAGCCTGCTTGCAAGCACGTCTCGAAGGGGAGTGGAGGGGGAACTCGCTGCCCTCATCTCCGCCCTAGCCAGGTCCAACCACCCATTGATCAGCGTCCTTCGCGCGTCATCTCCACTTCCAAAGAGCGAGGTAATTGCAGCCTCGGAGAGCGGTTGCTCGTGAGGTTTTGGCAGGTGAAGAACTGAACGAGCGAGAGCTTCGCGAGAGAACCCGTATTGCTTCACAAGGGGTACCGCAAGCTGGAGGAGCTGATTCCTAAAGAACA
The DNA here is from genome assembly GCA_022814645.1 of Ganoderma meredithae. Lineage (NCBI taxonomy): Eukaryota > Fungi > Basidiomycota > Agaricomycetes > Polyporales > Polyporaceae > Ganoderma > Ganoderma meredithae. Next base: position 85,848 of record JAKLMY010000016.1, read on the forward strand.
AGGAATGAGGCGTCAGAGAAATGCGTGGACGAGATGAGGCGACTGACCTGAGCATGGTCGTTGTCGCTGACTGGGTCAGCGCACTTGGAAGGTGAGACGGTCATTGCGACGGGCAGCGGCGCCTCGAGAATGTGGGCGCTAGATGCGCGTCAGACGCGTCGGGATCTCGATCACGTGTGGAGGGGATCGTAAATCTGACATCTGAATTTTGCTGCTCATCCTCTGGGCCAGGACTTCACTCGCATTCAGCACTCCCCGATCGTCGCAGTGGAACATCTCCATGAGCAACCTCATCTCTTCGGTAGCCTGGTATGTCTACGAGTTATTCAATTTATCTGTCTCTGACCCCAGATTCAGGGTACGCCGAGGTGTTGCGGCTCAGCATCCACAAAAATATGTCCTCGACGATCAGGAGCTCGAACGCGTGAGCGCGCTGGCTCGGATAGAGCTCGAGGATGCGCGAAAAGAATTGGAGAAAGCACATAATGCTGCCAAGTCTATGGGCAAAGGTGCAGAAGGCGATGAGGCCGACGATGCCGAGGAGGACGATGAGAGCGCATGGGTCGAGTGAGTGCTGGCTTTTCTTGCAATGCCCACCCCGCGTTTTGAGTGTATGAGTTTGAAGTGAAGATGAGGACGCGATGGATGAGGACGTCCCCATGGATCAAGATGAGCAACCTCCGGCCGAAGGGTCAAAACCTAGCGGACCTCCTGGAGACGACCTTACGCAATACAATTTGGACGAGTATGATAATGAAGACGCCATGCCTGGTGTGTGTTTGTACCACCGCATATAGCCATCTTTCCTCTTCCCCAACGCGAGCCTTGTGCTCGGAGACCTCGAACTGAAACTTCTATGTAGGAATGGGGCCGTTCAGCAATATCAAGGGCCTCACATACTATCGGAATAATGACGAAGACCCCTTCATCACACTTAAAGAGGACGAGGAGGGCCAAGAACGCGAAGAGCTCCAGGTCCTCCCCACCGACAACCTCATCGTCGTCGCGAAGACGGAAGACGAGATCTCTCAGCTCGAGATCTTCGTGTACGAAGAGTCCGAAGAAAATCTGTACGCCCACCACGACCTCATGCTCCCCTCCTTCCCCCTCTGTCTCGAATGGCTCGACTTCCCGCCCATCTCCTCCCCCGCGCGTGACTCCTCGACCTCTGCCTCCGACACCGCGCAGTTCGGCAACTTCATCGCGGTGGGCACGCTCGAGCCCGAAATCGAAATCTGGTCGCTCGACACCGTCGAGACGATGTACCCGGACATGGTGCTCGGCCGCCCAGACAAGACCGCGGCGCACGTACCCGTCCCGCTGGGCACGGGCAAGAAGAAGCGCAAGAAGACCAAAGCGCGCGCGGCGAGCGCCGCGCACCACGTCGACGCCGTCCTCGGCCTCTCGTGGAACCGCACGCACCGCAACCTCCTCGCGAGCGCGAGCGCGGACCGCACCGTCAAGCTGTGGGACCTCAACCGCGACCCGACGATCACGGGAAGCGGCGGCGAGGGCGAGGGCGCGCTGCGGAGCTTCGACGTGCATAGAGACAAGGTCCAGGCGGTGCAGTGGAACCAGACGGAGCCGACGGTGCTCTTGACCGGGAGCTACGACCGGACGATACGGACATTCGATTCGAGAGCGCCAGACGCCGGCGTGGGGGCGGTCGTCGGCGCGGACGTTGAGGCCCTGCGGTGGGACCCTTGGGAGCCACATAGCTTCTACGTGAGTTGCGGGACATGCATGCATGCTGCCATTACTTGACTGAGCGATCGGATACAGGTATCTCTTGAAAATGGTCTCGTGGTGAACTTCGACGCCCGGACACTCCCTTCGGACCTGGACTCCCCTTCGCCTGCACGATTTACCGTGTCTGCCCATGACGGCGCCGTGTCCGCCCTCGACATCAACCCGCATATCCGTGGGGTCATCGCGACGGGCGGGACGGACAAGGTCGTCAAGATCTGGAACGTCGCGGAAGACCAGGACACCGGCAAGCGGCAAGTCAGCCTCATCACCTCCCGGGACCTCGGCGCTGTGCGTATTTCCAGCCTCTGCGGCCTGTAGCTGTTGATTAATTGTTGACGCCACGATTGTAGGGCAAGGTCTTCTCAACCTCGTGGTCCCCAGACGACCCCCTCACGCTCGCAGCTGCAGGGTCGAAGGCGAAGCTGCAGGTTTGGGACGTCGGCGCGAATGCCGGTGCACGCAAGGTGCTTGGGCCAAAGCTCGCGGAGGCGGGTCGGGTGCTCAAGGAGAAGCAGAGCGGCGGCATCATTGGTGTTGCGAGCGACGACGAGGACAGCAGCGGTACCGATGGAGAAGGCGAAGAGTGAAGTCTCTTTTGTGTAGATTGATTGCAGACGACTGGTCCTTCTGGATTGCTGCTGAATATATTGGGCTAGAAGGTCAGATTTTGATTCCACTTCGTGCATAGTCTTAGCTCCTGGACCTGAAGAACGTTTGAAAGCGATCCAGAGTATTCCTTATGGTAAGGCACAGGACAGCGTACTTCCTCCGTCAGTCGTTGATATATCCCTATAGGTGTCGCAGTGCTGTTATGTCACTGCATCATGCTACCCAATGCGACCCTGCGTCACCCCAAACCCGAACATTAGCCGCCAACCTTAAAGGCGGTCATCGCACTTATTGAAACCGAAATATCGCCGTCGACCTCGCTCTGTTGAGGACCTAAGCGTACACACCCCACATTGCCGTCAATCACGCGCCACAGTCCCGGCTGCAACCTCACGCTTCTGGAACCCATATCCGTTGCCAGATGCATGTGTCTTGTGGGTTGCTGGTCATGCTGGACATTGAAGTGTTTATGCTCGCGTTCTAGTGAGAGATGCCGTCATAGACGCAGTGGCTGAAACGTCTTCCGTGGGCCTATGCTGGCCATGCCTCCATGGATCCAACGACGATATTCCGTTGCTGCGCTGCGCGAGTCGGATGTTTTACGTTGATTCTCTCTGTTCCTGCTGACCCAGTGCAACATGAAACGTCTCCTAGACGTATAAAGAGTCGCCAGTTATGGTGCCCGCCTGACATCCCTCCTGACGGCAGCCGCTTCCCCCCAGGATGTTGAGGCTCTCGACTACGTTCCCTTTGCTTGCTGCAGCGCTCCCGTACGTGCTCGCCCAGTCCCAAGAGTGGGGCCAGTGCGGCGGCATTGGCTGGACGGGAGCGACGACTTGCATGTCGGGTTCAGTCTGCACTTACCGAAACGATTACTACTCGCAGTGTCTCCTAGATGGTTCTGTGCGTATTCTTTTCCCCTCCCCGTGATATCCAGGTACTCATGTCCTTCACACTGCAGGCCACCACAACCACCGCGACTTCTATAGCGACGACGAGTACCGTGGTCATTCCGAGCTCAACCGCGGGTCTGAACACGCTCGCAAAAGCTGCTGGGAAACTCTACTTCGGAACCGCGACCGACAACCCCGAGCTCACCGACACGGCGTACGTCGCGAAGCTCGATGACGTTAAGGAGTTCGGCCAGATCACCCCCGGAAACAGCATGAAATGGGTGTGTATTCATTTTCGCACTTGTTTCTTCACGCACGAGCGGCGGCGCTGACGGCATGCGCGCGCATGGTATTACTATTAGGACGCGACGGAACCCTCGCAGGGGACATTCACGTTCACGAACGGCGATGTGATCGCGAACCTCGCGAAGGCGAACGGCCAGCTCCTGCGCGGACACAACTGCGTCTGGTATAGCCAGCTGCCGAGCTGGGTCTCAAGCGGGAACTTCACCGCAGCCCAGTTGACATCGATCATCCAGACCCACTGCGGTACGGTCGTCGGGCACTACAGGGGACAAATGTGAGTCCCAAATATGAATGCCATGAAGTGTGTCACACTAACACGCCCGTATCTGTAGCTGTAGGTGTTGACATGCTAGTCTTAATGTGCGATTTACTGACCAGAGATGACGTGGTATCTTCGATTGCAGACTCCTGGGATGTCATTAACGGTGGGCTCCCACCTGCAACTCCCTACGTTTTGCTTATGCTGATGAGGTGGCAACCAATTTAGAGCCGTTCAACGATGACGGCACATGGCGCAAGGATGTGTTCTACAACACCCTCAACACCACCTACGTTTCTATTGCGCTCAAAGCGGCCCGCGCGGCAGACCCCAACGCGAAGCTATACATCAACGACTACAACATCGAGCAGACCGGGTTGAAATCCGCGGCGATGCTGAGTCTCGTCAAGCAGCTCATCGCAGACGATGTCCCCATCGACGGCGTCGGCTTCCAGTGCCACTTCATCGTCGGATCCGTCCCCACCTCCTTCCAGACGACAATGGAGCAGTTCACCGCGCTGGGCTTAGAGGTCGCGATCACGGAGCTCGACATTCGGATGACGCTCCCCGCCACGGACGCTCTGCTCGCCCAGCAGTCGAAGGACTACCAGGACGTCGTGAAGGCCTGCAAGAATGTCACGGATTGTGTCGGCATCACGGTCTGGGACTGGACGGACAAGGTTAGCGCATAGCTCCTCGAGGCGCATTGCTTTGACGCAGCAATACTGACGTGCTCGCAGTATTCGTGGATCCCGAGTGCGTTCCCTGGCCAGGGCGCGGCGTGCCCTTGGGACGCGGTGAGGCTTACTCATCCACCTTCCTATGACCAATGACATTGACGTTTGGATTCCCTTCTCCTGTCTCTTCTTGCGCAGAATTTCGCAATCAAGCCTGCCTACAACGGTATAGTTGCAGCGCTGAAGGCATGAACATGAGGCCCATTCATATGCTCTAATTTGTCCCCGGGAAGAGAGCATCTAAGCCTGGATGCGTTCGCGGAGGCCATTGGCGTTCAGACCCAGTCCCGTGTCTGAGCAGAATATTAAGTATCTCGCCAGTTTATAGAGATCTTTGTTGGTTTGGTTCACAATTTTAAGCTTGAAAGCTCTCTGGGTAAGCTGCAAGTAAAGAATTGGCAGAAGTCCTGTTTGTATCTGACAATCATGTCGACATAACATAAGCAACACATGACGCAAGAAGATGGGACTTCATGGAAGCAACCATAGTTTATGGTTAATGAAGCTGAGATACAAAATAGGGAGAGGAATGCGGCAGGATACGCTGCGAATGCAGTTTGTTTGAGGGACCCATAACATCCGAAGGACCACTAAGCCTTAAGGCCTAAGGGACTGAGTTCAAGCTCGCGCCTCGGGGATGTTGACTGAGCCCGATCGAAGAACTGGACGCACCAAATCGTCGATCGCGTACAAACGACAGCATTTCGAAGGGGTCGGGATGTGTAAGACTCGGACTCGAGCACGACATCGCGGAGATAGATGAGCCTTGGAAGGCACATATAAGTAGCATGCAAGAACTCTCAGGGGCCGTCCCATCACCTGTTCTCACCTAAACCACCAACTCCACCTCTACTTACTTTTCAAACCAGCTTTTCATCCTTGCCCAATGTCGGCCAGGCCACTCTTGATTGTCGCAGGCATCGGTAACGGATCTGGTGAGTACGACTGGGGTAGCTGAAAATTGGGCACCTTCGCTGACGTGATGTTGTTCCAAGGCACGGGGGCAGCGACTGCGTGAGTAGTCCTTGCATGAGGAACCCTTGGTACATCGCTGAACATTCCATGACCTGGACAGTCGCCTCTTCGCCAAGAAGGGCTACCGTGTTGCGCTCGTCGCGCGGAATGCTGACCACCTCAACCGTTTCGCCGGCGAGCTCAACAGTGAAGGTGGCGAGGTGAGCATATGCCCGCGTGGCGTCTCCCTTGCTGCTTACTCATCGACGTCGCTCCGCAGGCGGCAGCATTCCCGATCCCAGACTACTCCTACAAGTCCACGCTCTCGGTCTTCGACACCATCTTCGCGCACAAATGGACCACCGAGGCGCCGTCCGACTTCCGCGTCGGCGTGTGGAATGCGGGCTCGGGCGTGTTCAAGGGCTTCCTCGACGTCACCGAGGAGGATATCACGAACTCGCTGCAGGTGAACGTCATCGCGGCGTTCGCGTTTTCACGCCGCGTCATCCTCAAGTTCAAGGAGAACGAGATCGATGAGCGCGGGAAGCGGGGCACCCTTATTTTCACGGGCGCGACGGCCGCTCTGCGTGGCAACACGTGGACGAGCGGATTTGCGCCAGGCAAGTTCGGCGTCCGCGCGCTGAGCCAGAGCCTTGCGAAGGAGTTCGGCAAGGAGAACATCCACGTCGCTCATGTGCGTAGCAACGCGGTTTCTTTCACATGTTCGTGCACACACGGGGCTTACCTGTCTTGTCTGTAATTTAGTCGATCATCGACGGCAGTGAGTAGCGACATAATGTTGCTCAAAGCAAGGATCTGCGTTCTTACCTTTGTTGCAGGCATTTTCACCCAACAAGGGCTCTCACGTCATTCTGGGGAGGCTGCTGAGAAGTACAAGAATGATCTCGACTCCCGGCTGGATGCCAACAGCATCGCGAAGGTGAGTTTGCCTGCAGCTAATGCTACAAGCTCTTAATGATCCGGATGAGCGTAGAGCTACCTCTACCTGGCGGAGCAGGACCGCTCGGCATGGACCTGGGAGTTGGATCGTACGTTCTTTACCAAAAGCATGGCATAATCCAAGACTCACCCATCGGTATCTAGTCCGCCCCGCTCACGAGAAATGGTGAATGTGCTGTTTTGAGCCTGGATCGCCATGTATCCTGTCCGTTTGTACGAGTGAAAGCGATAGTAGGAGATGTGATAAATTCGCAAGCAATGAATGAGACCCTACATGTGTGATACTTTTCGCATTCCCATGACCTCCAAACACGGAACCTAAGACTCGAGAGCCGCGACGATGCCATTGTATGCAGCCTTCTTGACAAGGTTCTGGGCGGGCGAGTCACATAAGCACCGCGCATGTAACACGTAACACGACATTGACCCACCTGATCCCAAGGGCAAGCCGCACCCTGGCCAGAGAACGTGCTGGGAACCCACGAATACTACACCGCATCCTGTCAGACCCGGTCATCCCAGCAACGGACAGCCCACGTACCTTGTCAGTGAAGTCCCACACAGTGATGCCCACACAGCCCTCGACGTTCATGCACGCCTGCACAACGCTCTGGTAGTCCTTCTGCTGCTGCGCCAAGTTCGCCTGCGACGCGGGCGTCGGCATCCTGATGTCGAGCTCCGTGATCGCGACCTCGAGCCCGAGCGCCGTGAACTGCTGGAGCACGCTCTGGAAGGAGGTGGGGACCTCCCCGACGATGAAGTGGCACTGGAAGCCGATGCCGTCGAGCGGCACGCCCGCGGCGAGGAGCTGCTTGGCGAGGTTGAGCATCGCGGTCGCCTTCGCGCCCGACTGCTCGATGTTGTAGTCGTTGATGTACAGCTTCGCGCCCGGGTCCGCCGCGCGCGCCGCCTGCAGCGCGATCGAGACGTACGACGTGCCGAGCGTGTTGTAGAAGACGTCCGAGCGCCACGTGCCGTCGTCGTTGAACGGCTCGTTCACGACGTCCCACGAGTCTGCGCATAGAGCCAGCCAGGTCAGGAATGCCGCCGGAGCGTGTTTTTGAGACGGGTTGGTAGGGGAGCGGGGAGGATACGCGATACGCACAGATTTGACCCTTGTAGTGGCCGACGAGCGTGCCGCAGTGGTTCTGGATGACGGTCGTCAGGTCGGCGGCGGTGAACTGCCCGTTGGACACCCAGCTCGGGAGCTGGTTGTACCAGACGCAGTTGTGCCCACGGAGGAGCTGGCCGTTGGTCTTGGCGAGGTTGGCGATCTGGTCACCGCCGGAGAAGGTGAACGTTCCACGAGTGGGCTCGGTGGCGTCCTGATGAAGTGACGGGTTAGCATTGATCTTTACATGCCGCTAGGGGCTCATACCCATTTCATGGAGTTGGCAGGGGTGATCTGCCCGAACTCGGTCTTGCTGTCGAGGATTGCGGTGTACGCGTTATCACTGAGCTCGCTGTTGTCCGTCGCGGTACCGAAGTACTTCTTTCCAGCCGCTTGGGCGAGACGGTTGAGGCCCGAACCGGAGGGTGCGGGGCCACCAGTGGAGGTGGGCGGAGTGGCAGGCGTCGACGTAGGGGAAGGTGCAGCCTAACAATCGGAGAATTATTAGTTCAAGGATGACAACTAGCACAACAGCGAGGGAGATTAGGAAGGAGGGGACTCACGCTGCCAGGCAGACATTGGGAGTAGTAGTCGTTGATGACCGTGCAGACGGTGCCAGAAACGCATGTCGTCGCTCCAGTCCAGCCAATACCGCCGCACTGGCCCCACTCTTGGGACTGAGCGAGCGCGTAGGGGAGGGCAGCAGCGAGGAGTGAGAATGCAGCTGAGAGCTTCATCTTTACCGAGTCCGTCGAGTGCCAGGTATCTGGAGACGTGGTGCGACGCCGGTGGTCCCGTCGGTGCCGAGGATGCTTCTCCAACTGCGACTTTATACCCCCACCCCACCCCACGCCGCGCATGTGGATGGGGCGACATTCATGCTTATTGGAAGCCGCCGGCGGAACATCGTCGAGGAAATGGTGGAGGTAGTATTCTTAGGAACACCCAATCCGACAGCGCAGCGGAGGTACCACGAGCCATGCGAAGACGGAACTTGCGTCGTGCTTCAAGCTGGGTCCTGACAGCGAATGATTACCCCGGTTGAAGAAGCATTGAGCGGCCCTCGAAGGTGCAACCTCGTGATCCCGAAGTCATGATGAGCGAAATAGCGCAGAACGGTAATAATTCGGTGTGGAACAGGCTGTCCATTGAGACCGAGGTGAACGGTCACCAGGACGGCTATTCGGCGTAATGCAGTCGGTCGTCGTTTTCCTGACACTAAAATTAGTCCCAAGAGACGACAAAGACCATCAGCCGCCAGCGGGTGAGGGGAGTCTTTTAGGCCACCTAGACTCGCACCTTTTCTCACTTCCAAACACAGAACCACGCCTTGTGGTCGAAGTGGTCAATTCATCGGAAGACGTTTACCGTGCTTTCGAAGTAAACCCGGGGTAGGTCGCGGACGAAGATCGTCGAAAGGTATATGAGCACAGGTATCTGAAGGTCCTCATGATGGATGAGTTAAAGCCATAACCATCCGCGCTTGCTCATGTGAGAGCCACGTAACGACGGGCGCTCCGGGTGGCGATCCGCCGTTAATGGGATACTTGCAAAGTACAATTCGTAGTTACGCCCTACATTTCACTAGTAAATGCCCTGCAACAGTGCAATCACATTGTTGACGAGAGGGTCATCGCTGCTTCCCAAGGCCAATTGCGCAATCTTGGGCAAGTTGTCCTTCGGTACGTTGTATTCACAGAGCGTCGACTTGAGTCCGAGGTCGTCGACCAACCTGTGCAAATACGTCAACAATAAGGAGAGAGAACTTCGATTTGGCATATACGCACTGCTGAATGAGTGACGATAGCTTGCGAACGTCCTCGTCGACCGAGCCTGTGGACTCCTGGCGCAGGTAAAACAACGCCGCCGCGAGGGCCTCCTTGTCTGCCTGGGGCGCGACCTCGGCCTTGAGCTTAACAACAGGTGCGAGAGTGAGGCACTAAGCCGAAAGTGGAGGAGGTAGAAATCAGCATCTTGAAAAAGAGATAATTGGTATGGACACATACAGAGGTGATGCCGTGCGGGATGCCGTACGTCGCCCCGAGCTTGTGGCCGAGGGCGTGAGACAGTCCAATGGCACTACATACAACTCAGCCACCATCTAACTAACTATTATGGAGGAGTTCAATCAGCGTACCTGTGTCTCTCGTGCTTCATCGGCCAGAGGGACATCCAAGATGCAACCTGGAGCCTCTGCCGCACCTCGACGTCTTGCGGTTTCGCCTTCGACTTCGGCAAATATGTGAACAGGTCTGCCATGGCCGCATAGCAAAGATATTTGACGGGTATGGATACCGTTCCCCGGTACAAGTTCTCTGCAAACCAAACCCATATTCAAAGTGTTAGGTTAACTCAGAACATAGAGGGGCGCGAATAGAGCGACCTACCAACGGCATGGTCCAAGGCACGCATTCCGGTGGAGAGCCAAAGGCGCTCTGGCGTTGCAAGGGTCAGCTCGGCGTCGAGGATGACCCCGGCAGGTGCAAGTTCTGGAGAGGCAACCCCAGCCTTGTCCCCCTGCTCGTTTGTAAAACCTGCGCCGATCTGTCCGACGTAAACCTCAGCCGGTAAGAAATGACAACGGAGACACCAACGAACCGTGTACTCTGCCGCACTGATAGTGGTGGGAATGGCAATCTGGGGGAGGCAAGGTCCGCCGGTCTCCTGCTGGATGAAGTAGAGTATGGCCTTGGCCGCGTCGATTGGGGAGCCGCCGCCTACGCTGACGATGACGTCCGCGCCAGCGTCCTTGAACGCTTTCACGCCTTTTCTGATCCCTGCGATGGGTGCGTGTTGGCCGATCTCGTAGAACATTGCGCCGTAAACGTCGTGCTCTTTGAGAACGCTTTCGACGCTTTTGACGACATCGGTCTGCGAGACAAAGTGAGCGTGTGTAAGCTGGAGGCGACAAAAGACTCGTACCGCGGTATAGAGGGTCTTTCCGGTAACAATGAGCGCCTTCTTCCCACCCACGGTGGCTAGAAGCTTGGGCAGTGCGGTCTTGACAGAGCCAGGGCCGTAATACACGCCTTTCAGAGTTTCGGTGTAAGCATAGAAGCCCGAGAGACTGGACGAAGCGGTAGCCATGATGACGAACGTCCAGGAATGTAGAGACTTCGAGGGGGTCGACTTATCCGAATCGCCTTCCCGTCGCGTTATAAACACTTGCGCTCTTGCTCACAGCCAAGATGCAACAGACTCGAGCCAGCGAAGTCGAGCCATATGATGCATCTTTGGAGGATGAGATTGCTTTGTAAGACGATCAGCGGGCCCAGATCCACGGTGCGTCGACGACCCACTTGCAACCGGGCCTCTTGTCACGTGACACCCTTGCTCTGGCGGCCAGCGTGAACTTGAACATTAAGGTTGGCAGGGGTTCTTCGAGTCTGTCTCACAACCCCACCCCAAGACTTGATGAGGCAGCAGAACGCAACATGGCGCTCAATCGAGAAATCGAATCGCCCCGCAAATGTCGGCGATCGGAGGGGGTGAAACTGCGGTCTGACTACTCAGATCTGACTCTGGACAGGCTCCGGATCAGGTGCCAGGACCGCAGCTGACGCAACAAACGCACAGCCACCATCTTCGGCCCATTCGTATTCCCACCTGAGTCTAATTCAATTACTATCCCGCAGAAGCAACTTTGCTCGACGTCTTCTGCCTGCGTGTGGTGTGCTCGCTAATACAGCACTTCATTGGTTCTGCTGACTGAGCAGAAGCCAAACGCAAAGGTGAGCTTTCGCTTCTTGGCAATAAAATTGCATCTGCCGTGCATGCCGATGCAGTGTGCACGGTCACCGGCCAACTTCTATCTGATTCTAAGCAGCCTGGCAGGCTAGGGCCGAGCCCAGTCTAGGGTAATCACGAGTGGCGAGGTATCTACGGATCACGTACGTACGGGGCGTATCGAAAGCGAGCAGCTGGTACAGTATAACTCCACTGCAGGACAGCAAAGATGCGCAACGACAACGGTCTTGGGGGAGAGACGAGGCTAAACCGAATCGGAAGAAGGCAGACAAGGGTGAGAGCGACGGTGTGGAGAGTGCGATCGGAAACGTGCGGTGCGAGTGATGTCATCAATGCGGGGTGCGAGGGTATACATGCGGGGACCGTGCGGCTGGGAAGTTCATGCAGAATGCGGTATGCGACGACGACGAGGACGAGACCGGGACCTGGACAGAGCCAAGACGAATGCGTGGAAAGAAAATGCCAAAATGCCAAATGTTCGATGCTCGACAATGTATCCGGACCGAGATGTTGTCATGACGAATGCGGGATTAGCGAGTATGTATATTATGCGCGACCGGTCGTCGTAATGCGTGTGTTATGCGATGCGTGGTGTATCTATGTAGCTCTCAACAAATATAATATTACTTCATGGCGTCGTGCGTTCTGTATCGTGAGGCGCAGACGGTGGTCAGTGCGCGATGTGTTGTCCGTAGTGTGCTCACACCGTCCGTTCGTCTAGGTGGATTTCGCGACGGAGCCCCACCGCTGCAGGACGGGGTCGTCCGCCTTCGTGTCGGGATGGATCTGGATTTTGCCTTCCCACAGCGCCGCCGACGACTTCGACGGGTCGAAGCTCGCCGGGTTCGACAGGCCCGTGGGTGATTGCGGTGCCCATCCAGCGCCGATGGAAGAGGCGATGAGCGAAGGAACCATAGTCATGAGGGACGGTCTGTTTAAAAACAAACGAACAGAAGTCAGGAACCCGGCAACACGGCGGGATGAAGCCCATTGATGATGGGACTCACAGTGCTACGCGAGACTCTGGCGCGATGCGGGCATTCCGGCTCTTGCCCACGTACGACGATGCCCGCATGCGGGCTCCGCGGACGTGTGCGAACGTGTTGAGGTTGTCGCGCACGAGTTCGATGGCCGAATGCCATTCCGCCTCTGGCTGAACGGTCGGCAGAACGTCAGGGTTGGGCATCAGCCGGATCTTGATGAAGAACCGCTCGAGAGGCGCGTTAGGGATGCAACGCAGGAGCGCGCCGAGAGGAAGAGAAACGACACCGAGCGCGATGGCAATGCCCCACTCGCGACCGCTGCTAGGAGCCACCTGGAACGCGGCGCCGCCGACGAACACGATCAAGATCTGCACTGCAACCTCTGTGGAAGTGTTCAGCAAGATGCCAACTGAGCAGCAGCTCGCGCGCACGTACCGATGAGGGTGATGCCCATGAAGTAATAGTTGCGGGTGATGCCTTCGAAAACATTCAGATGATTATCGAGCCGGCGAGAATTGATAGAGTTAAAAATTTGAGCGAAGACGAATATGTTGAACACCAGGGTCTGAACAACGGTCTCGTTGTGCTTCTGGATGGTGCTGTCGTCCGAGTGCTGGATGCCCAGTATCTGGGCGCCGAGGAAGTGGAAAACAAGGGTAATGATGGTCTGGTAAGTGGACTGCCCGAGAATCTGCTTGTACATATCGACAGAGAACAGCGGCGCGGTCTTCTTGTCCGGCTTGCGATCGAGGAGCGCAGGGCTCGCCGGGTCCGTGGCAAGCGCAAGAGCCGCGAACGTGTCCATGATGATGTTGATCCAAAGCAGCTGGACGGCGGAGAGGACAGACTCCTCTTCAGTGGAAGCAACGGCGGAGACAAAGGTGATGAGGACGGCAGTGATATTAGTGGAGATCTGGAACTGGAGGAACTTCCGGACGGCATCGTTAATGCACCGACCCCACATAATCGCTTTAACAATCGATGCGAAGTTGTCGTCCATAAGGATGATGTCGGAAGCCTCCTTCGCCACCTCGGTGCCAGCAATGCCCATCGAGAACCCAACATCGGCGGACTTGAGGGCAGCACCGTCGTTCGTGCCGTCGCCCGTGGCGCCGACGATCTCCCCGAGGTCGCGGAGAGTGTCGACGAGGAGCTTCTTGTCCTCAGGAGACGAACGTGCGAGAACCTGAAGCCGCGGGACGATGTCGAGCAAGTCTTGGCGCTCGAGCTGCCTGAAGATGGGGCCTTCCATGATCATGCCGCCCGCGGTGTAGATGCCGCACTGCAGCGCGATTGAGCGGGCGGTGAGAACGTTGTCGCCAGTGCACATCTTGACCGAGACCCCCGCTCGCATGCAGTCCGCAACGGCTTCTCGAACTCCGGGGCGGAGGGGGTCCTCGAGGCCTGTGATGCCGATGAGCGTGAGGTCCTGTGAGAGCGCTTCGTACGGAACCTGCAACACGTTTCAGCGGGTGGAATCGCGAGAAGGCGGTCAGCAGCGTGCGCACCTCGTCGACAGACTCTGCGTGGACGCCCGCGGGCGGCCAGGACTCGAAATCGCGATAGCAGATAGCGATTGTACGGAGCATCTGGTTAGCATAGAAAATGATTGTCCGTTGAATGTTGTCACGCGCGAAGCCATCAATGTCGACGGTCTCGACGCCCCCCGTTTGCTTGGAACCGCGCTCGACGACAATGTGCTTCTTGCAGCGCTTCGTAAGGATCTCGCTTGCGCCCTTGAGATACACACGATAATGGCGCTTATCGAGCCGCACGACCACGCCCATAGCCTTGCGCGCGCTCGAGAACGGAATCATCTGAACAATGTCCGCGGAGTCGCGCGTCTTCTTGTAGTCGGGCCACCCGTTTTCCTTCGCCAACTTGAGGAGCGCGGTCTCGGTCTTTGAACCGACGAAGACCTTCTTGCCGGTTTCTGGGTCAACGTCCTCGAAAGCGGTCGAATTAATCGCAACGGCCTTGTTGAGAAGGTCCTGGATCGCGGGTGAGAGCGTATCGTTGATCTGTTCCTGGTCGATCGAGAAGTCCTCGGTGTGCCGAGCCGTCGACGTCGGCAAGGTCTTAAGCGTCGGCGGCTCGTTCGCGTTCGTTCGAGCCTTGTTGTCCTGAAGGCGGTGGACGAACTTGCAGTGAATGCCGACCGAGCCCGCGACGACGGTCATGTCGTTCTGCGTGAGCGTGCCTGTCTTGTCCGTGCACACAACGGACGCGTTTGCCATGGTCTCGCACGAGCCGAGCACGCGGACGAGCAGGTTCTCTTTTGTCATGCGCTTGGTGGCGAACGCAAGGGCAAGCGTCACGGCGAGCGGCAAACCTGACAGAGAAGACGTTAGTGTGACACAATATTCACGCGGCCGAGGTGAGGTTACAAACCTTCTGGCACGGCCACAACGATCAACGTGACCGAGATAATGAGAATCTGGACGAAAGCAATGCCCCACTGACTCGGAGTCCGGGCTGGGTTGTGCGTCCCAAGTTGGACAAAGAACCGAATCATGAGCGCCACGAAGAGGAGGAGACCGGCAGCGCTCCCGAGCTTAGCGATCAGCTCAGCGAGGTTGTTCAGCTTAAGCTGCAGAGGCGTGTTCTCGGAGTCACCGCGGAGAGCTAGAGAAAAAGGAGTTAGCCGAAAGTTTTGCACGGCCTCGCTGCTACTGTGCGGCACTGAGACACTCACCCATCATGATTCGTCCGTTGAACGACCGCGTTCCAACCGCAATCACCACGTAGCTCCCATACCCTTCGAGCACCTTGCTGCCACTGATCAAGAAACAATCTGTGTGCTTCAAGGGGTGCCCTCCGTCGGCTCCTTCCTCCGCAGCGCCTTTCATGCAGTCCTCGTACGAGACCTTCTTGATCGCGTCTGACTCACCCGTGGCGCCGGACTCGTCGCACTTGACGTTGTGTCCGGAGAGGAAGACTCCGTCGCAGGGCACAATCTCGCCGGGCTCGACCAGCGCGACGTCGCCAACCACGACTTCTTTGATGTCCACGACCATTTCAATGCCATCCCGAATGATTTTGACGCCCCGCTCCTCCTTCTTCTCGTTGAGCGTCTGGAACTGACGTTCCTTCTGCCAGTCATTGAGGGAACCGACCATGACCTGTAGTGCGCGCATATAGTGACCGACCATGTAGACCGAGACATATGCTTACGACAATGAGGATGGCGACGATGATGGCCACTCCTTCTACCCAATCGACCGGAGGCTCGTCAGCGGGTCGTGGGGTACCGAAATCTTGGAAGAAACCGAGAGCAAGCGAGACGACAGCAGCAATGGATAGAAGCACCTATACAAAAACAAGTCATGACCCTCCCCAAGTGCATTAAAAGAATATAACGAACCAAAACTTTGTCCTTCAGCGCAAGCCACATGAGCTGAAGCAGCGACTTCGTCTCCCGAGTTGGCAGGACGTTCGCTCCGTACACGCGTCGTCGCTCCTCGAGATCCGCATCATAAACCACACCGTTGCCTCGCGCCTCCTCCATGACCTCCTCCAACAAATCCGACCGCGACCCCGCTAACGATATGCCACCACCGTCTTCGTCCCCGGGGCCGGTGAGCACCAGCTTCGGGACGTCGTTGGCGACGTCTGGTTCTCGGTCGTGGCGTTGCGACGCGCCGACGCCGGCTCCCGGCCCGGGTCTGGGGTCTTTGTCGATGCGCGGCGCAAACGACTCGTGGTGCGACGCATCGACCGCCTTGCCCAACGCCTTCCTGCTGAGGCCTCTCTCTTTGTGTGTGCCGAGGCCCTGCAGGAGCCCGTCAATGCCGCCCAGTTCCTTGAGGAGGTCCATGTTCTTCGGGTCCACAAGCGACGCGAGCTTGTATGGCTTGCATTTGAACGGGCCTAGGTCAATGTGCTCGTCCTGGGAGAGGTCGAGCACAGGACGCGTTTCCTGCTCCTCCTCGTCGGCCGTCTTCCCGCCCTTGCCTTGTTCGTCATCGCCCTTGTCGTGACTGCGCGACTGCGAGCGCGAACGGACTGTTGTTCCGGCATCGGACGCACCGTCACAGTGCGTATTTGTGGGCGAGGCGATGGTGCTGCCGTCACCAGTGTATTGCGGTGTGAGAACGTTAAGGGTATAGCTGTTGGTGTCGGGCTCGGTGCCCTCATTGCTTCCCTCAACCGAACTCGCAAAACTGCCCTTTCTCCGATGACCGGGATAGTGTGGACTGAGGAGATGCAGGGATGACGCGCCGCTGGTCTGCTCCGGGTGATTGTGGCGCAATGCAACGGAGGTTTGCGGTGCGAATTGGACAGAACTGCGGGTGGAGAGGGTGGGAGAGGGAGGGACATGGGTCTCGGTGGAACTGGTAAAACTAGGTGACGGCGAGCCCGGGGAGAGGGTGAAGGGGGAAGGAGCGTCTAAGGAAGATCGCGCAACAGCAAGGGGGACGTTGAGAGGGGACAGCAGAGAGGTTGACGGGGGCGAATGAGGAGCTGCGGTGGGATAATGAGCGAATGAGTCTGGGGAAGGTGAATAAGGACAGTCGTGGTCGTCAGGAGGCTCTACTGTGAGGTTAATGGTGGAGGAGTGGGGGGTGGAGGAGAGGTCAGTAGCGACGATGGCAGGGATGTCTGTGTTGGTGCCGGGGCTGGACATGGCGTGAGGACGGGAGGGAGGAGGGGTGGAGGGACGCGGAGACGGGGAACAGGAACATGAACGTTCCCCTCGGGCAAAGGTTTTAGTACAGGGATGTTTCTCTAAAGAAACGAGGCGGTGTTGCCAAGCGCCTACCCTCTGTCGTGAGTTAACCTACTTCTGATTACGTCAACTCAGCTATTTGCCCGCCCCTCCGCTGCTCCCACCCACGCCCCACGCTCCATCTCCTCGTCCCTCTCGGCACTCAATTCCAGGGCACGCCCCAAGCCTATTGTCCCCTGGGCGAACTCTGGACAGACCACCCCACCAGTCAACCATATACCGCTCTATCGCTCGGTAGATACCAGTGCATCCTTGTTCAACAGATCTCACCTATAGTCCGCATGGTGTCCTAGGATCTTCCGGGTGGCGGGGCGTCGGCACACACATGGACACCCCCGTATCCTCAGTGAGCTTGCATCCCATTCATTTTTCTGGCACATTCATGCGATGATCCTGCTTTCCGCTGTCAGTGACCGAAAGACTTTGTGACTCTCTGTACGACGATCTTTCCTCACATGCCAACCCAGTTGCGTGCCAAGCGAAGTCGAATCGTCGATCGTCGTCAATCGTCGCCGCATTGTCTGGTGAGCAGCTATGCCTCAGTGACCGTCATCCTCCAATGGCCGGCGAAACTCTCCATGCATGGCTCGTCCCGCATCCTAAATGGATGATGTGTTCTGTCCACCATCTTCTGCCATAACATGGTGATACACCTTCCCAGCCCTGCTGTGTTGCACTATGACCCGGCCACTGGCCTGAACTGCCCTCGGTTTACGACCCGTGAACGATGACACGGAAGTCGGATAGTGTTCCGATATCCCCGACGATATCCTTGTGGATATCTTCTTCGAGGTTGCCCAGCTCATATGCAGGGGGTTTCCATCGCGAAGGCGTGCTTCTCTCCCGACAGTCGATTTGTAAGTTAGCTTCATCAGGGTGCGTGAACTCACCCACCTAAACGTCACCGATGGCGTATCTAACCGCATCCATCATCCGATTCATCGTTTCTTGGGAACTAAGGCTAGGCACAATCATCAAGGTTCAAACCAAAGTACAGGTCATGCTAACGACTCGCCATCTTATCTTTCAGATTCCCCCACTCGCGGAGTTCACTCTTCACGCATTCCAAAGGACACCGTCGGGCATCTGCGGCGCCTACGAACCGCAAACCGGTGCCACCGATGGTCCCAGTCTGATGGTCTCTCTTCTTCGCCCCGCCTGCGACCACTGCGCGCGGGGTTGTTCGCGCAACGCCGCTGTGCTTCCTAGGATTCCGACGATTGGGTGCAGTCAGTCCTGTGTATTATTCTGTCATATCTTTGTTTCGGATAAACTGAACTCAGGCCGGACCCGGTACCCGCCACATATCAGTCGCCCAGAAATGCGCTGCGCAACGCCTCCATAACGCGCCCCGCAAGTCATCAGGCATCCTAGGGTGCCGACCGATCGCATCGCGCTGGCACGCACGATTGCCTGGTTCGTGCGCAGCACACCTCGCACGCGCCTTTGGGTTGCCTCCCAGCGGAGGCGGGACGTCGTTCAGCCTCCAAGCCTCATGCAGCAGATAGCTGTGTCGCCCAGGCCGTCTTGGAAGCGCACACAAGCGCCTCGTCCTTGTCACTCAAGCCTCCGCTTGGCTTGCTGGTGAGGGCACATGAACTTCGAGCTCCGGGGCATCGCGCAAGGTCCCCGTACGCATCTCACTTCATTCGACGCCCAGCGGGTCGAATGCCCCGCCACAGCGCCCAAGTGCTATGACGCACACATATTTCATCGTCATGGAGCCTCAAAAAGCATAAATCGTACGCGGTGATGGACGGCACAGTAAAACTCCACGCCTCGAGGCTGGCGCATCTCCCTCATCTCTCCTCCCCCCAGTCTGTTCCGCGGTATCTCGCGAGATATCTCAACCACACCAATGACTTTGTGCAGATGTCACGCGTTCAAGTTAAAGTACAGGGTGTCGGCGTGGAAGCCTCGTGTCCCGCCATCGCCCCAGTGCCAGTCCTCGTGCTTGGAGCTTCTTTCCTCATTCCGAATTCCCAAGGCTCCTGGGATCTCCTTGGATATGCATGGCCTGTGTATTTGTATGTATGTAAACTCGGTCAAAAATCCGACATCAGACGGACATGCACGTTTCATGCTTCTTTTCCTTAGAGGATACCGCATGCGTGATAAAGTTCGCGCATGCGCAGTGGACACATCAACGTCCACAGAACCGCCTGTGGGACGCGTCAACGCGACGAACGCGAGCGGCGTGACTCGACGCGTCTGCACGTACGTGCCATGGTTCGTTTTCGGACCACCTCATGGCCAGGACCATAGAAGCGGCGAACACGCCTGGGAACGCGGCGGAGCTGCAATCGCCCCATTTTCTCCATTGTGGTGCGGCGGCCCGCCCGAGAACCCTGCCGCGAGTGCCATCTAGTATTGACTAATGCACAAAGAGGAGGGGCGTGCTGCAGAGACTGCAGAGAAGTCCTGTGAGTACATTCTGAGATCGAAATGCTGCAGGTGTCCTCGCTGGAAATGCGTGGCACGACTTCGCGAGCTGCAGTGAAGATCTCATGACTCCCTCACTATCTCCCTCTGCGAACTGTGCACCTGTGAACTTACAGAGGAGCCGCAGAGGAACCCTTGGTGCTCTGCGGCGAGGGTTGGCACCCGATCATTGCATTGTTGCAGCAGGCCTTCCAGAACACCATTAACGCTGTTATCCAGGTTCATAACAGACGCTCATGCGAATTCCATGCCTGAATGGGCCCTTAGAAACCAGACAAGTTGACATGGAGATGCCGGTCAAGAATTGTCTCGAGTTCCGGGCAACAATGACGAGACAATCGTTTCTCGGACAAAAGACTACTATCGTCACTCCGTAACTTCAAGCCGTTCTGACGCCCAACGTCAACGACTCAACGGATTTGGCGCTAGCAGCGCTTGAATGGTACCTGGCATGTCGTTCAACGTTCGCTTGCTTACCACGCAATTACATGTTGTCACTCTGTCTTCCATATCCCACATTCTGTCCCCGGACCCTGCGAAACCCAACCGACATGCCCAATTCACCCTCAGAGCCCGCACAACGGCCGCCGAACGCTCCGCTGCATGAAGGCCTGCGGGTACAGCGGCGACATGGCCGTCGCTAGCAGCCCGATCGGCGGAATGCCTTCACGCCATCATCGTTCATTCAACCAGCACCGCCCGCATACAAGTAGCCTGAGACACGTCGCGCGGAGTGCATTCTTCGCATATATTGCGATGCGATGCGCTGGTGTACTCGTAACACGCCACGGTACGGAGGTGTGAGGTCTGTATGTATGTATGTACCGATGGGGAAATCAGCGCGACGATCAAGGGGCCCGCTGCTAAGTAAGCGACGGGAAGCCGCGAATGTCGGGTGTCCGACACGCCGCTAGGAGCCATGGAAGGTGCATGGGACACGGCGGTGCAGCCCCAAGGGCCTGAAATGGACTATAAGGGATGGTTTACTCACTGTGCTCCGCTCGAGTGGAGTACTGTTTCCCTCTTTTGTGTAACTCGGGACGGAGCAATAACGTTGCCGTAACTCTATGGATGGAACTTGACACTGCCTTGTATGTGGCGGAAGGAGCTCTTCCTCGTATGCTCCCGAAATGCCAGTGGTGCGAAAGGGGAACATGGGAGAAAAAAGTACATCGAATTCAATGTGATGGTGCCAGTACTCCGCCTTGTGAAAGGCGATGATCTCTGAGAGAACGAGTTTGAATGTCAGCATACGCACTCAATCCACCAAGCCAAGCTGCGGGAGGCACAGGATTAACTTGCCGCGAAGAACCCTAAGGGCACGCCATATTAGTGTCTCCGAGACACGGAAATGCTGCGGGGGAATGACACTCAGGATCAGGGGAGCCGGGTCAACCTTGGCATAAATTGTTATCTAAGGCGTTGTGGTTAGAACGAGAAGCGATGCGGAAAAGAATTCAGAGCAAACCTTCTGACATCGCATGAAGTGTTCCAACGGGCCCAGCTCTCCAGAGTCCGGACACAGCTCCTAGGATGCAAGCATGGAATATGCATGGGTAGTGGCGCGGAAGTGAGACACAACTTGACAATCACCACACGAACACCGACCGGGAACCCATGGCTCGACGATCTGCGGCCTACAAACACCTGCCTCGGCCTCATATAGAGTGCACTGCTCCAGTACCGGACTTCGCGTCTTCACGTCGACCACGCTGGTCCGAAGCATACGCGTCCCAACGGCCTGCCCGCAGCTGACCGACGTCCTCAACTTCGAAGCATAGCAAGCAGACGCACCAACTGAACTCCGGCCATTGACCCCCCTCGGAAGCTCGCAGCGGCCAAAGTTCGTCCGAGATCCCGAGGACAGCCCCGCCCCACCTCCTAGCGGCGCTAGGCTCGTCCCGCGCACAGCATCGTTCAGCAAAGTCTTGAGGGTGTGGAGCCTCGCAGCCGGGACCAACCTGAGGGCCAAGGGCGACACGGAGCGGACAACTCGCGCTCCTGTCGAGTCTCGAGAGGCGGAGGTGCGTCCCAGACCGCGATGGCAACGCGTCCGCTTTGTCGCGCACGGCCCGCATCCGAGGCAGGGCCCCCGGCAGGGGCCCGGCTTCGCGAGGCTGTGTATATATTATGAGAACGCTTCGCCGAATTCTGACGATCCGATGGTGCCACGTCGACTAAAGCGGCTGAAATTTTCACAGAGCGTCCCCTTAGCCGCCTGGCCGCCTTCCCGCCCGCCCCGCGAGCTCTGTCGGGGGATGAGGAGGACGAGGGCGGGGGCGCGACGGGGGGGGGGAGAGAGCGCGCGTGTGGATCGCACAGCAGCCGCGGTGCACAGCCTCTAGATCGGTTCCCAATTGAGTTGCCGACGCAGACTGCCCATCAACGTCTTGGCGCATCCTGATTTGGCAGGTGTTCAAGTTCGTCCTCCTCGCGAACAGGCTTGGCTTTCAAGAAGCCCATCATGACGTATTCTCGCGATCTCTAATCTATCCCCATAATTTGGGGGAGTAGTCAGATGTGCAGAGGTCGGTAGGCTGACTTTCGGAAAGGACAGCGGACTGAAAGGGATGAGTACAGCCTACACTGGGCCCCGGTTCAGGGTACACGCGACGATAGCGGACCCTTCCCGTATCTTTGAATCGCAGCGGGACCCGCAATCGAACTAGAATATTCGCCCTTGAAGTCGAGAAAAGTCGCCCGCCTACTATACCTCGGAAGTCCCTAGGTAATCACCCGACGGAACATGCTAACGGAGTTCTCCACATATGTTATTACATCACTATGACTAAAACTTCCCTTCATCACACAGCATCACACACAAGAATTGTTCCTCGGCATCACGAGGCGACCGAGCAGCAAACGTACATTGGTCATTCCGCCCTCATGGTCTCCGAAAACCAGGACCGCGCGGCGCCACGAGAACCACCTCCCCGCGTGCCTGCGAAAGATCGCGGCGAGTTTTAGGCATAATTTTCGTACTATCTGAGAATTTACATTCCCCCGCCGTTCTGAGTCTTTTTACAATGCTTGGAAGGGATTCGCTGATTCACCGCCTTGTCGAGGTATCAACGACATCAAGACGGGATGATCCATCTCGGGAGTTCGCGAAAGTTCGAGATGATGATCCGCACCAACAATCCGGCGCTCAGGGCGTCATGAACAGCGCGCTCAGGAGTCGGAATACCTAACTAACCTCGCCTCCACGAAGCACGGCCCTCGGGATGAGATATCCACAATGCCGCTAAGCCCATCATCCCGAGGGCCGGTGGCGGGGGAACATTGTGCATGCAGGATAGGGATATATCCTGCGGCTCCCTGTAACCACACTGGACATGGCCATCCTATAGAAGAGAGCACGATCTGTCACTACAGGCGACGAAACGGAACCACTAGATATCCAGCGCCAGAACCCGCATACCCCGGTTCCCCAGCGCGTGTCCTCCAACGCGGTCCCGCACGGCAAGCCGTTCACCCACGACGATGAGACTTCCCGATCGATCGAGCAGCGGCCACGCTACATCTCATCGAGGGTGGGCTCGGCAATAACGTCCTTGAGCGGGTCGTCGAGGTACGGTGCGAGCTTTTTCTCCGACAGCTCGCCTGCGGGCAGTACACCAGCATCGGGGGTCGCCGGCGCTGCTGCTGCTGGTACGGGGAGGGCAGTTGCCTGCCAGCCGCTTTTCCATGATGCCACCCCAGCGATGAGCCCAAGCAGGTTGACCCACACCTGTATGAGGGAAGCACGCGTCGTGATCAGTACAATCATCGTTTCCCAAAAGAAGTCAAGTCCGATAGACATTCCGTCGGATGTCACGGTGTCCTAGGTTCCTGAAGTGAAGCTGAAGTGAAGGAGTAGTGGGGTAATTAAGATCAAGGAGGCTGTGAAGCATCATGCAAGGGTGTGGGGGAGTCACCCCAAACACGGAATTTCGGGACGTGCACGAGGAGCGGGAGAAATGGATGGAAGGACGACGGAGACAGCGAAGGACACGCACATCGTTGGAAATGATCCCTTTCTCTGTGGACCTGTGGCGAGACCGTGTCAGTAAGGCTTTCTTAAGAGGAACATGTAATAGAAGCGGCACGTGTGAGGGACAGATACAGCAGAAGAGTTCTCTAACACGTCAGGAGGCACCCCTCCTCTGCACGCGTCACACAACCGAGCTTTCAGTCGACGAAAGCCTGTGCTCGATCGAAAGCCAAGTAGAGCACGCCAAAGACACGCGCCAGCTCGAAGACGGCGGCTAGATATTGGGAATCGTGGATACGAGTCTGAGGGTGGAAGCCAGTCGCGCTTCTCGGTCTGCAGCACGCTGACTTGGCGACGTCCTGCTGTGAGTCACGGTCTCGTGCCGTCACTGACCAGCGAAGAGCGTTCGGTTCCCTGTGCACGATGCGAATGTAGACAGTTCTTCCCAGTTTGGGTGGAAGGCTCGGGACGCCGTCGAATATTGTTAGCGCTACTTGCGCAGCAGGACGGCGGACACATTACGGCGCAAAAAGGACGACCATCG
Source organism: Ganoderma meredithae (assembly GCA_022814645.1). NCBI lineage: Eukaryota > Fungi > Basidiomycota > Agaricomycetes > Polyporales > Polyporaceae > Ganoderma > Ganoderma meredithae. The sequence continues at coordinate 109,844 of JAKLMY010000016.1, forward strand.
GACGGCCGTCAACCTTTCGCTCGAATTACGGAGAAAAGAGAGTCATACGTCACATATATTGCGGGCCACATCTTTTCCGTGGCTGCAGGCGACCCTTTCTTCGCCTCCCGCTCCTGTGGCATGGGAATTCTCTTCGCCATGAGGGCAGGGGCAGGCCCGCAGGCCACGTGCGCCCGAGTACAGCCTCATGAATTCGAGAACACCTCTGCCGACGACGGCGACGGAACATCAGGCGTTCAGGACCATTCCAGAAGCGGGATATCGTCCGAGGGTGGAGAACCCCAGTACAGCCCCGCCCAAGATGGTAAAGAAGAAACGCCGAAACCATGATGCACCCGTCCCCCACCACGCATGGAATCGCAGCAAAAGGGGACGCGACAGGACGCGGTAATGTACGTGGGAGAATGGAATTTGCCTTGCTAGGGCAAAATCCTGCCGTGAAACAGAGAGGGACGACGTACCAATGGACGGTGAGTGGCAGATAGGCCAGGTTCACGATGAACTCGTTCCATAACGCCCCTCGTCTGGACCGGATGTCCTCCTTCTCGACAGGGGTTGCGCCAGCCTAGAGAAGCCGGGGTGAGTGCCAGTACATTGTCAACGCATATGTCAGTCAGTTTCACTCAACCGACCTTGGATTTGCTCAGGGTCCGCTCCCGCACAGCGAGGAGCTTGCTGTCCTCGCGGAGGTGGGCTATCTGCAGGACAACGTACGCGGCCCAGAAGCGGGTAGACCATACCCCCAATGTGCCCAGGTCGAGGGGTATATGCTTAGTGCTCGGTTTGGTCCGCACAAAGGGAATAAACGCCGTCAAGGATGGCAAAGGAAGCTTGTCTGGGATGACAGAGTGAGAAAGGAGGTAGTAAAGGTGCTCGAGAGGGTAGTATGCAAGCATCGACCATCCCTGGAGGCGTTCGATGGTGCGGAGCTTGCGCGTCGGTGGCGGGCTGCGTTCCAAGGCAATCATCCATTGAAAGATTGGGAGAAGGCCTAACGATATCCGCGGTACAGGTTAGTGGATGCGCGACGGACGATTTGGGCGTTAGAGTTTCATCGCGACGTACCCCAGATCCTGAAGAACATCCTCGCGTCGCTAATAAGGCTCCCGAGTTTTGCGAGCTTGTCAGCGGCGGGACTGGAGGCCGCTTTGCGGAGACCGGCGCCATGTTGGAGGCGGGCGCGCCATTGCAGGAAGGGAACAATGAGGTTGACAGCGTATTGAATAATCTGGAGGCGTATGTCGTCATTGAAGGTCCATGAATGCGCATCGTTCGCAAAATTCCAAAAGCAACTCACCATGAATAACTTGCTGTGGCATCATACCGACATTCAGCGATCTGTCCCACAACCTATCGACGGGTACTCAACTCGCTACCGCTCCATGTGCTCAAGAACCGCACCAGGTGATCGAGCGTTTGTGACGGCGCCACAGTTGCGAACGCGCCTAGTGTGAGATCCTCCAGCCGTGCCAGCGTGAGGGGTTTTGAGTGCGCCATGTCCTGCAGCAGCTGTCGAGGTAGTCAGAGAGAAAGGGAGAAAGAGCACGCCTATCCCCTTCGCCGATGCCGGGCTGCACGATTCGGAGGAGGGCATGTGCATGAAATCGGACGCCGGCAAGCAGCTCCCCGCGGCCGGTCCTTTTGCCGCGGGCCCGTGCATCTCTGGGCGCTAGAATCTCTACGGGATAAGTAAGGCGCCTCGCGAAGATTGCACTCTTCGAACAAATCCATGGGGACACAAAGTTCGAGCTTGGGAGTCGCTCCTCCGTATCCTTGCTCGCGTTCCAGTCCCCTAGAGCGACTCGACTATCGGGTCTTTTCTCTGGCGTCGTGGCTTCTCCGCTCTGACTGGTCTCTGGATGTCGACGAGGCGTCGCTTCGGCTGGTGCCCAGGACAAGGTGGAAGGGGACTAGAAGGAGAGGCTGCGATGCTGGAGGGGACCGACATATCAATGTATTTCTCCATCTTTTGTATTCTATGCATTTCGTTCTCTTGTTTCTAGCTACTGTAAATTTGTTGGAATGCACTCCACATTCAAGACCTCGCCAGACAGAGAGGGCCTCAGAAATGAATGTGGTGGGCGGTGGTTGCTGCAGCGCAACTGCGCAACTATTCTGCTGCAGGAGCCATTTCTATTTCGTTTGATGTTGTCGACTCGTTTATCACACCTGACCAAATGACAGAAATCAATGATTGCATGTTGCTCCATTTTATCGCCAGCTTGAGGACAAATGATACCAGGCGTTGGGTATACTGTTACTCAGACATAACGGGGACACTTTAGGGTAGAAGAGCATTGGCGGCGGAGAGATTTACTCGAAAAGATCGCGTGAGAAGGCCCACTGTGAATTTGAATCGTAACGAGGGTGATACGATGAAGATGGGGACGAAAATGGGCGTCAGTGTATTCGTGTCGGACATGTGCAAGGGACAGATAGCAAAAACTTCAGTGGGCAGCGATCGCGAGAAGACGAAGACGAAGATGAAGGGGAAACGTGTGCATGAGGATATCGATTTGAGGGAGGCGGCGATTATAGGATAATAACGACGATCTGTCAGTTATAACGGCATGAGTGACCAGCAGGTCGACCGAGCAATAATATAGACAGTCTGAGCCCGAGAGCCGCAAAAGAGGCAGAGAGGCGAAACATGAAAACGAGAGCGAGCGATTCGAGTCCGGCGTATCCAAAGTACATTTCCTATCATACTTGACATCGCGATTCGCGAATGCGGCAGCTCAAGCGAGTGAGCGAGGCGTGCTGCCCACCTCCGTCGACCTCGAGCGAACCGCGAACCGGTCCTAGCCAATTCATCCTCCCGCACTCTTTCTTTCTAACCACCTCACTCCTCGTCGGGGATGTCTGCGACCTCGTCCGAGAGGCTGAGGCTGATCGGGCGCACAGCGGGGGCGGTCTCGAGGAACTTGACCATATCCTCAAGGTCGGTGCCGCCCTTGTCAGCAGCGACCGATCCTGCGACCGTGTCGGACTCGGCGTCGCCGTGGGTCTCGGACCCGCTGTGGGCCGCCTCCACCTCCATCTCCACTTCGGCCTCGGGGGGTGTCACGGTCGCGGGTATATCGTCACTGTGTAGCGGCTCTTCGGCAAGCCCCTCTGCATCGACGTGGGGTTCTTCGGCAGGCTCTTCGTGCACGACGGGCTCCCCGTGCTCGACAGCCTGAGGCTCATGCCCCACAACGGGCTCCTCGTGCTTCACAGCAGCCTCGTCGTGCGAGACCGGCTCAGGCTCGGACTCGATGTCGTCTTCGACAGCATGCTCAGGTTCGTGCATCTCCGCTGCGCCCGGTGTCTCCTCATGAGCGTGCATCTCCTCCTCTTGTGGCTCCTCGACGTGTCCCTCGACCTCGTGCATCTCCTCGGGCTCATCATGATGTTCCACGTGTTCCGGCTCGTCGACCAGAGTGCCCCCAGACCCCTCGTGCTCATGCGCCGCCTCCTCCTGATATTCGTGCTCATCTTCGTGCGCAGGTTCCACCTGGTGTTCGGACCCATCTTCGTGCGCCGCCACCGCGACAACAGCGGCGACGGCTGTAGTGGCCGCAACTCCGGCGGTGGCAGCGGCAGCGGCAGCAGGTGCCGCCTTCGCCTTCGCTTCCTTGAGTTTCGCCCCAGCCAAGCCAACTCTCGGCTTGAGCACCCCTCTTGTGGCAGGGGCGCCTCCCCGTGCACCACCTGAAGCCGTCTTGGCCGTAACAGTCTTCGCCGCCACCGGTGCAGGTGCATGTGCATGTGCATGGCCGGGCATTGTCGGCGTACGCGTCTTGGACATGCTCGCCGCAGTCGGCTTGCTCAGCCTCTCCAGCGACTCCTTCGACGCCGTCGCCTTCCTCGCCGGGGACGGCGGCACGTCGCCGCCACGCGACCGCGCGAGCGACGCCGCCGTCGGCGCGAACAGCCCTGTGGCTGGCGTGCCCTTGGGCCGGGGCGACGTCGTGGCGGAGGGCGTCTTCGGCCGCGACGCGGACGGGGTCTTCGGCCGTGATGCGGACGCAGAGGCAGAGACAGAGGCGGAGGGCGTCTTCGGCCGGGACGGCGTGACCGATGTACGCGAGGGCGGCCTGGACCGCGAGGGGGTGGACTTCGCAGACCCCGCCGCCTTGAACGCCGACGAGATGGATGTGGTCGAGTTCGAGAGCGCCGGGTGGTACGACGACGGAGGCGACTTCGCTGGGGTCCGTGTCGCGGCAGACTTTGCGCCGGCGGTGCTCGGCCTGCTCTTGGACGGGGTCGTGGGTGGACGTGCCGTAGTGGCGGACGGACGTGCCGCCGTGGGCTTGGAGGCACTGGCGGGCACGGCCTTCTTCGGTGACGGAGGACTGGGAGAGACAACCTTATCCGACGTCACGGGGGAAACAGAAGTGTGCACAGAGGCGTTCTCCGCAGCGGGAGGAGCGGGTGCAGACTGGGGTGCAGCAGCGGGGGTTTCTTGCGCGGGCTGTGGTTCGTGTTCAGGTGCAGGTGCGGGTTCGGGCAGAGGGGCGGAGGCAGGGGGATCCGGGGACCTCGTCAGGCTCTCCAGCTTCGACTCGAACGCACTCCCGACGATCGGGGCCCGTGGCTTTGGGGGCCACTCGCGCCGCTCCCTCAGCTCCTCCTTTGCCGCATCTCCGGTGTGCTGCGACGCTACGCTGGAGGAGCGGGGCGGGATGGCGGACGCCGCGTTCTGCTGCTTCTTGTTCTGCTGCTCGAAGCGTCCAATGAGGTTTGCGACGCTTTGGCGCGGACGTTCGTCGGGCAGCGGCCTGCAGCGAGGGGAACGGGGTTAATCATGATTCAGATCATGGCGGGGCGATCAGGGCAGAAGAGAGGGCGTACATTGGCGTCCTTGATGGCGGGTCTTGTGCACGCACTCGGAGAAAGCACTGAAAGGCAGGTCGCCCTCGCCGGCGAGAGCAATGGTGAGAGGAATGAGCAAGTGAGTTGAAACGATGACAGAGGTTCGTAAATGAGTTGCGATCACACAGCTCTGCATGCTGTAAGACACAGAGGTAATCGGAGTTTGAACGTCCCATACACATCCGTTTGCTTCCCCCGTTTCGACTGTTAAGGCATTAGTTACTCAGCTTACAACCTGCTGACGTGGAAGTAAGCTCCCGTGTTAAGCTGAGTGCGGTCGCGCAGCATGCGCGTCAGTGATCTCTAAGTACCTTCATCACTTCGCGGGAGAACTGAAAAGAACTTGGGATGTTGCATTGAATAGCGCTTTCTTTCAGCAACAGCTCACTCACGACAGCGAGCTGTGCGAGCCACTTGGATACCTGGGCCGGTTTCCAAGAGCGGCCTGTGCCGCTGACCGCACAGTGTCTGCGGACTTTGCGCTTCAGTTTCAGGTCCAGGCGGGTTGTGGCCCTGCAGCGGCGAAGTCCCGACTGGAAAGCGGCACCGGCTCGGTGCGGTATGCACCGGTTCACTTGCAAGGCCTGGACCATCGGCATCGGTTGCAAAAGCATGTCGACCACACTCAGAATAGTAATTTAGACGCCCGACTGATCGAGCGTGCTGAGCTATAGCAACCTCCTATCCGTACCAATCAGCCGGAGCGAAAATGACGTCAACGCGAGGTTGAACGTTTCGGCGATTGACACGAAGCCACCCTTCATCATCTGGACACTCTTTTACAAGCTATTCCGACGCAACCTTCTGCGCGACTTGAGCGTTCAACGGCAGTCGAAGTGGCATCACGGAGTGACCGGCGCTTAAGCCTGCTCCGGGGACATGGAAGGAGGCGGGCGTATTACGATCGAGCGGGGCTAACCTTCTCCACTTTACCTACGTCTTATCGCCCGATAGGCGGACTTGTAGTGGGCGATCGGAGGATGGGTGTTATGAGGATGGTATAACCTACGCGAGGCAGAACTATAATGTTACAAGTGGAATACACACAAGGAGTATCTGAGCTACGGAGTCATAGGCAACGGAAGCCAACCAGCAGTCAGCGATCCAGAAACGAAAATACTCCACGAAGGCAACCTAAAGGGGAAATGACAAGAGAGATGGGAAGAGAATATTACACCAAAGACTCTCGTATACATCGCCCATCGTTGTCTACAAACCCCAAGAGCTTCTTTTCTGTCCGCTTCTCGGACATGCAAGATGAGACCAACTCGGCGGTGCCGAAGCGAATCGGAACCATTTGGTCCCCTTCCGTGCCCGCATGCCCCGCTGCCATCGACCCTATGGCAGGATGGCAGGACGGCAGCCGCGTGCAAGAGCGGAAGGCTGGACACCGCGCACCTCGCCCAAATGATATCCGCAGCAGAGAGTATTCCAGCCCCCGTCTCTGCGTTTTGCGATGATACATTATAGTACAGCGCACGCGATGGGTGCGGTCTATAGGATGTGGATGGGATCCAGACGCGGGTAGAGTTCATGCGGCCACGACTCGAGCTAACGGAGGGGACGAGAGCCACAGGGGAAAACGGAAACGAAGCTCCGCCCGACATCTAGCTGAACCCGTCGAAATGCCCCTTGAGAATGCGCTCGCCCATGGGCGATGGGGCCCGGGGCGGCCGGGGCGTCCCTGGAGCCAGCGTGTTCGCCCGGCGGGCCTTGCGCATGACCGCAGGAGGCGCGCCGGCGGCAGAGTTGGACGTGAGGTTCGGAGGCGTCTTGCTACGGGGCGCCTGGAGCGGACCCTTCAAAGTCGGTTGCTTCGGAATCGGGAGCACTGGGGGCTAACGGACACGACAACCGATGTTCAACAAAACCAATCAAGATGTCTTCATAATGAGAGACTTACCTTGGTCATGTTCGCGCTTAGAGAGAGACGGCGGAGGAGGCCTGCCGCGCGCTCCTGCTGATCACCGGGCGCTGAGACCACAGGGGGATAACGGTCGTGGCCTGGCCAGGCAGCAGCACTTGCGCGGCGTCCATGTGAATGAATAGGCTTGTCGGTCTCGAACACATCCTCGTCTGTGGATTCGGTAAGCTCAGAGGTTAATCATGTGATAGCCGCGTCCGCAGCGCACCTTCGTAAAAAGTTGCGCCGACCGTGCCCCTCCTGAATGGGAAGGTAGACGGGGGAGACTTTGGAGACGTGGACTGGTTGCTGAGGAAGTAAGAGAGGATAGGGGAGGTGGAGGGACTGAAGGGGGCAATGCGGGGTAAGGTGCTTGACGCCGGAGAGGGGAAGGGGGACGGAGGAGAGTTGGATGCCGAGTCGGAAGAGCCAGAGTCGGACTCGGAGACTGAGCCTGCGCGGCGGCGGCCCTCGGAAATTGGGATGGGGAGGGAGCCGGTGTAGTTCTTGTCCTCAGAGGGCATTGTGCGCAAGTAGGAGGAAGGGAATGCGAGAGAGAGAGAGCGTAAGAGTAGGAGAGGATTGGGACGGGGCTTATATTGGGGTGGTCCAAGCTCCGATCCAATGGACCCTGACTGCCTCTTGCGTACGTGACTCCAGGCAGCTCGGCGCTCTCCGCGCTTCTCGAGGCCGTCTTCCATCATCCGTGCCCCGCTCGTCCTAGTCTCTCTCCGTCTCCAGACACTGGGGGCACATACGGGGCGCACCACCGAGCCTGTCCACTCCGCAACCTGTCCCCTGATGCCGGTCGACCACACCACGACCCCAGGACACCTTTTACCCCGCAGCGCGATCTCAGCGACGTCGATCGCTATCTGCCACCCCTCTCTGCCTGCCGCATGCGGGGCCGCGTGATGGGTTGGGTAAACTGATCGACTCCCGTCAACTGCCATCGTCGACACATCTCCTCCACTGCTGACTCTCCGCCTCTCCCCGCTGACTCTCCCCCAGGTCGCGCGGCTTGTCTTGGACCAGCTTGTCCCAGCCGCCCGACTCACCGGGCCTGCATACCCAGATCGCCAATCTCGCGGTTCCTCTCTTGCCCAGACCGTGCCGCTGTGCCCATCGCTGTCGATCGCGAGCGGTCCAGGCGCCACTCTCCCATGGGCTTTCCCAAAGTTGCGTGGCTACCGTACACCTCAATATCCATGGCTACACTTTTCCATGGTCCCAATGCCGTTAGTGTTGGTTGCTCGTTACTCCCCCCCAATTGCTCGGGTGCTGGAAATATCATGAGGCTTTTCCCTCTGTGTGCATCTTTGTGTGTGCGCGCGGGCCTGTCGCCTTGGTGCAAGGCATGATCGCACGATGTTGAGCAGATAAGCACCAGACAGACGGTACCGTTGGCATCGAACGTTACGACACTCACATGCCCCTTGCAAACGCCTTCGTACATTCAGTCCTCCAAACCTTACGTCCGTTTTCGACTCCCGAACTTCCCCGACTGGTCCTTCAGAGTCTCCTCATGGCTTCCTCTGACTCCGGCCCTTCTTCGTCTGGACCGTGTGCTCGGAGTCCCGGATACTTCTCCCGTGGCGATTTGCACACCATTGTCTTAGCGTCGGCACGTAGAGAACACATCTTTGTTACGCTCGTTGACACGACGCCCGTTCTAGCCCCGTCCCAAGCGATAACTCTGGCCTTGGGGGCTCGCGTCATAGACTGCTCAACGATGACCTTGGTTTCGTCTCACAGATTTTTGCTGGTGAGAACGGAGACGGCTCGAACCTTCACGAACGCACCGGTTCCATTGTCTGCTGACGCTGCGCGGCGTCTTCTCCTTCCCCGACGCCACGTTCCGGGTCCTGTGTCACAGGGAATAGGGCAAAGAGAGGCCGCACGCAGCGCCAACGCTAACCAAGGCGAGGCAAGCATGACTCGACCTGGGAAGCGGGGGCACATCCATCAGCACGAGTGGAGTTCAGTAGCGCGTCCAGCGCACCCCGCAAGCATCCTGCCCAACCAGCCGAGCGTGCAGGGAAGTACGACCACCGAGAGATTTCATCTGTGCAAGAGCGAGGTTATGCGATGTCTCTTGAACGCGAATCCGTTGTCGGCGTCGCTCGTGTGTTGATTTCGAGCGTTCAAAGCAGGGCACAGTAGCTTGCTCACTAAGAAAGAGATCTGCGCTCTCCCGAATAGTCCAGGATCGTAACCCTAATGCAACGGGCTCCCTCGGAGGCAGTGGAAAGCATCTATGTGGTGATAAGTAGTCATTGTAGCGTGCAACCGCCGCGAGGCCCTCGCGGGACACACGGGTCCCCGTTCGCGGCCCCAGGCGGCATTGTTCAGTGTTCATTCTGCGGCATCGATGGGTCATGAAAGGACAGTAAAAACAGCGCGTCCAGATCGCGCCAGCCACGTGTGCGAGAACGCGAACGCGAACGCGACCGCTGCGGTGCGCGTGCGTCTTACGCCACCACGGCGTCCGCAAACGCGTCGCACTTGGCCTCGGCGAGCACAAACTGCTCGCACTCCGTCCTGCTCTTCTCGACGTCCACAAAGTACAGGAACACGGTGCTCAGCGCTCCGCTGGGGTCGTCGGATGATGTGAGAACGCGCGGGGGCCAGAACGTCAGGCTGGAGTGCTCGCACGAGAGCAAGGAAGGAAACGCGGCACGCACAGGGTGAACAGAAACACAAATGGGTAGTTGTCGTTGTTGCCCGACGCGGTGATGATGGCCGAGGAGACCAGGGGTCCGATGAACGCTGACGTCTTGCCCACTACTGAGAAGAGGGCGAAGAAGAGGAACCTGTGCAAGTACGTAGTCGGCGCAGGGGCACCAGGGCCGGTCAGCTTCTCAGGTTATCATGGAAGGCCGCGGAGGCTGGGATCGGGAGGAGAACCGAGATAGTGGAATGCGTACATTTGGGGCAGTGGGGAGACTTCGCTGATCATGGTCTGGCTGTATGCGTACCACGGGCACACCATCAGACCATAGTACGCCTGGTACAACCTGGCACACGAGCTCGTGAGCTGAGGGGTCCCACTGGGGGAACACGGAGTCGTACCAGATCTCCCAGACGTGTTTGAAGCCAAATTTGTCGGTGTGGATCCCGATGAGGCCCCAGACGGTGAGGATGAGGATCCAAAACACGTTGAAGCAGAGCATCTGCGTAGCCGGCATCACGTCACTCGGGTAGCGCGAAGCAGATATATGGATACGCACCGTCTTCGTAGGGATCTGGAAGCGCTTCTGCACGAGCCAGAACAAACTGGACTCGACATAAGCTTGTGTCTAAACATTGCGAACCGAACAAGCGACCGAAAGAAGCTTACTATATTCCAAGTCCCTGGGTCACGATGCCGACAATCAAGAGAAGGGTGAGTTGGAGCGTTGAGTAGGATACGACGCTGCCGCGCGGTCGAAGTTAGATCGGGACCTCGAACCACCTCGAGTGAGCGAGACTCGACACCGACCTGTTCTGTAGCGTTCCTATAACGGTGCTGGTACACATGTGAACAGGTTAAACGTTGAGCGATGGCTAGGCCGCAGCTGCACTCACACCGTTGTGTTCAGAACGTCACCCCTGGAAACGCCTTAACGCTCAGCTCTCACGCAGGGCAAGTAGAAAGCAACATACATCAAGAAATAGAAGATCAAATATAGAAAGGTTTGCTTGAGCCTCATGCATTCGCGAAAAGCGATGTATGTTTGCTTGAAGCCGATGGTTAACATGGAGGCGCCTGGAGGCAAGGCGAGGCCGGGACGACGCTTTTCCAGGAAGAACCAGGGCAGGGCGCAGAGAACTGTGGACCCCGATGCTCGCAATTAGTTGCGAGAACCACGACTGTCGGTACGTACGCCAAACACCGCCGGAGAATGCGATGAGTACGCTGAACGCCCTGGTGTTATTTTCGGTGCTGGCATCGGACTTGAGACCCCTGAGGATGCCGACCATGACGGCGAGAATAATGACCTCGCCTGCGGATGAGACAGCGAAGGAGACATTCGAGATGCGGTTTCTCTCCATAGATTCTAGGCCCGCGTGTTCTTCCGTGCTGCGTTCAACTTAATTATGGTCGAGGGAAGGCTATCTGAATAGGCTCTCACCTTTTGTCTCCCGACTCGACTTGACCAGCCGATTCCTGGACGTTGTCCAGATCGCGAGCTAGCCCTGGGAAGGCCGCTGTCCAGAATGTTAAAGCGCACTGACAAGGCTGTTAGAAAGCACAAAGGATGAATGCGATGCGATGCATAGACCAGCCTGGTACGTGATTACTAGACATTATATGACGTCAGTAAAAGCATTCATCTGACGACATGGTTCGACGACTTACAGCCGAGGATGTATAGTGCCACGCCGGCCTCCCATTTGGACGGGTCTTCAACACCTAGCCAGGCGAAAGACACTGCGACTGCGAGGATGGTGAAGAAAATGGTGATGTTCGGTCTGCGCGTGCATCTCGTCAGGAGTTCTAAGCGCTCTGGTCATAGGATTTGGCGTACCGCCAGCTGCCGTAGTCGGCCCACGCGCCTATAATGAGCAGAACCGCAGCTTGCAGCGCAAAGCTGATACCGTTGGTGAGTAAAACGATCGAGTTCACTATTTGTAGAGGTAAGAGGTTAGCGCAACGCGACAATGTTCACTTTCAGGCACGGACCATCCCGAACGCGCCCAAGATACGGCAGGACACAGTCTGTCCCCGAGCCACAGGCAGCGGTAAAGGGTGGCTGACTGGGATCGTAGCCTGCGAGGAATAGCAGGTTCTGAAACTGGGATGGCCCGAAGTTGAAACCGGACAGGCCGTTGTTGCCCTAAGGGAGCAGTGATCGACGATCAGTTCTCGACTTGGCGACGAAGCACAACGGAAAACCCATGCTTACGATGTAATAAACGTAGAATGCCCAGAGCTCGACGCGAGTGGTGGTCCACCGAGGTGGCTCCGCTTCTGCACCATCAACTACGGGGACCTTCGCGTCTTCAACAGCCTCCGTCTTCTCCGCCATGGTTCAGGAAGCGTTCTGGATGGTGCAGAGGTGCGAGCCACCGTCCGAAGCCGCCCGCTGCCATCTTTGAGGTGCCTGCTGGAGCTGATTCAGTGATTGCCAGGAACTGGGGGGTTGTCCGAGGCTGCCAGTGGATGCCGAGCACTGCGGCGTCGAGCGTCATAGATAAGCACGCTTATCCGTTTCTATTGGATTAATACCGCGGGATAAGCCGGTTGTAAGTGGGAATAAACGGAGGTTACATTCAGCATGCAAATTCCGATTTCCTCCGGCTCGGGACGGAATCCACGACGCTCGTGTCCGCGTCCGCACACCGTTTTGCACATCCCCGACACAACGTCGGCCGCCATCTCACCACACTCACGCATGTTGCGTGCTCTTCCTGTCTCGAGGGCGGTTGGGGCACCTTCGGGCAGGGCTGCGGTTCGCGTCGTCCGTCGTGTGAGTACCTACCTCTCCCTGCTGTCGGTCATGTGTTTGCTACGTCTCTGACGGTGTCGGGCGCACAGAGGTTCGCGACAGAGCCGCCCCCCGCACTGCCCAAGAAAAAGAAAAGCATCGTACGGAGACTGGTCTTCTATACGGCAGCAGGTGCCACCACCTTCTACGTCGGCAGCGCGTTCGTCTCGTTCCAGGTCCCGCAGTACCGCGAGATATTCGTTGAGCAGGTCCCCTTTGGCGCGTCCGTTATCCAGTATGCGGAAGACCATGAGTGGGACAACCTTTCCATGAACGACGTCGTTCAGGGAGGGCAGAACCTCGTCGTCGTCTCGCAGGAGCTGTTCAACAAGGTCGTGGCCATGTTCAGCGGCGACAACGTCAAGGAGACGCTCGAGAAGACGAAGGAGCAGGCAAGGCATGCGATTGAGCAGGGCAAGGACAGGGTCAAGTCTGCCGCAACGAGGGCGGTGACGCAGGTGGAGAAGAGCGAGTCGAAGGTCTACGACAAAGGTGCGAAAGCAGCTGCCATTGCCAAGCATCAGTCCGTGCAATTCTCCGAGGGTGTTGAGGATCTGGTCCGTGAAGCAGAGGCTGCGCTGGCCGGAAAGCCCATTCCAGGGTCGATGCCCATCCCCGCGCAACCTCCTGTTTCCCCCGCAAGCACGGCCCCTCCACCCTCTAAGGAAGAGGAGGCTCCTCCGAAGGCTGCTCATATCTACGACGCCCCGCTCCCCGTTGGCTTCGAGCCTCCTCCCGGCTACTCTCGTCCAAAACCGCCACCAAAGAAGGCTGCACCGAAGGAGACCGCTCCTCCTGTCCCTGCGCCCTCTCCCCTCCCCCTCCTCGCGCCCGCTGTATCTGAGTTCAGCGCGTCCGAGCCTGTCATCGCCCAGCTCGCAACCGTGATCGACGACCTCGCGTCGTACTTGAACACGAACCCAACTGCCGCTGAGAAGGCACGCGACATTCTCGATACGGCCAAGGTCGACCTCACGCAGCTCGCAGGACGTATTGAGGAAATCAAGGTGGCAGAGGCAAAGAAGCTCGAGGCATCACTCGATGAGCAGGCACGCGAGGCCATGCAGTCGTTGATGGAGCTCGAGATGCAGGCGCAGGACAAGCTTGATAGCCAAGAGGAGAGCTTCCGCAAGTTCTTCGAGCAGGAGCGTGCGAAGATGATCCAGCAGTACCGCCAGAAGCTCGACTTCGAGCTCCAAACCCAGAGCGAGATCATCAACGAGCGGTATGTCCATGAAACTTCATACTCCTCCATCCGCAGTCAGTATTGACGCGACTCTCCCTCAGTCTGAAGACAGAGGTCGTCGCACAAGGCATCGAACTGCAGCGCCGCTGGATCCGCGAGATCAAGATGCGCGTCGAGCAGGAGCGCGGTGGCCGCCTCGCCAAGCTCGACGAAATCTCGACGAACCTCAAGCGTCTCGAGCGCGTCGCCCTTGACAACGCCGGCTACCTCGACGAGAACATCCGTGTGCACGCTCTCTGGTCCGCGCTCCGCGCCGTCTCGCACGTCGTTGACGCACCCGAGCGCCGCCCCTTCCGCGAGGAGCTCCGCGCCCTCCGCCGCGTCGCCGCGGCGCGCGAGGACCCCATCGTGGCTGCCGCTCTCCAGAGTCTCGAGACCTCCGACGTGCCTGACGTCGGCGTCGAGCCGCTCGCGGACCTCACAACGTGGTTCACGGCCTCGGTGGCGCCGCGCGTGTCGAGCGTTGCGCTGGTCCCCGACCAGAATGCTGGCATGTTGTCGTACCTCGCGTCGAACCTCTTCTCGTCGTTCCGCTTCCAGCGCCATGGCCTGGTTCCCGGATCGGACGTGCTGAGCGTGCTCGCGAGGGCGGAGTACCACCTAAACGAGAAGGATCTGGATAGCGCGGCTCGGGAGCTCAACCAGCTCAACGGCCCTGCGAGGTTCCTCCTCACTGACTGGCTGGATGCTGCTCGCAGGCGGTTAGAGGTGCTCCAGGCGCTGCAGGTATGGGTCCTCTCCGTATGTGGTGTCTGTGCACGCGACTGATTGTGCTCTCTTGTAGGTGGTTGAGGCGGAGGCGACGCTCGCATCACTTTTGGTGGTACAAGACTAGATTTACGTAGTAATTAGCTTACTAGACTACAACCACTGGACGGCGTACAGGCGCACGTGTTGTGCAACTCCAGATATCTTTCCATAACTCAAGCAGTTGTCATACAGTGGACTGATCTACTGATATCCTACGTTCGGATGAGGGTATTGCTGAGGCTGCTGTGGGTAATGCTGCCCCTGCTGCGGGTACTGCTGGGGTTGTTGTGGGTATTGTTGAGGTTGTTGAGGGTATTGCTGAGGGAACTGCTGGTATTGCTGGGGATGTGGTTGTGGGGACACTGACGGTGGTGCAGACGGCGGCGGCGACATGCCCACTACACCGGGTGCCATGCCTCCTGCTGACGCAGCGGGTGTGCCAGTGCCCAACATTGCACACTCGCAAATGACCTGAGCCCTCCGTACGACTGTCTGCAGGGTCTCCGTCGAGACCCCATTCGGACCAGGGGGACCACGAGAGACCTTGACCAGCCCAGGGAAGACGGTCGCACCCACCCGATCCACCTCCCCTCTCTCCGTCTTGTGGCATCGTTTGACAAGCTCGATCTGCCGTGGGTTCATAGTAGTTCCAACATCGGGGACAAACGCGCGGTAGAAGGCATCGACCGAGCCGCCAGAACTTGAGGGTGCGCCGTGGAGCATGCGGGAGAATTCGTATGCAGCTTCAAGGACGGCGAAAACGCCATTGGCCACGGAGCTTTTGTCTTTATCCTTGTCGTGGTTGTCGAGGCCGAGGACCTTGGTGAGGTTCCCCATGTTCTCGGAGAGGAAGAAGAGGGACATATCTGCCGAGCAGGACTCCACGGCCGCGGTGAAGGTCTGGCGGCGCCATACTGCTGCGACGGTTGGGTCGCCTGTGAAGGAACGTCGGTATTGGACGCAAGAATAGATCGTGGTGTACTTACGAGCGAAGATGTGCTCGTGTATCCGCGTGAGCTGGATGTTCGCGTCGGGGGAGTCCGTCACGATCAAGCAGTTCACGACACCTTCCGCAATGGTCTTGGTAACCGCATGTCGGAGGAGACTCTGGATCTGGATGCCAGTAGCATTGGGCGTGTCAGGCCCGACTTCCGGAGGATCGTCGTCGAAAATGTCCGCAAGCGCAGCATCGCGTAGTGAGTTGAGGTGAACAGGAGGTGCGCGAGTAACGTCTGCGGCCCAGCGATTGATCTGCCTCTCAAGTCCCGATGCCGCATTCTAGCCGCAGGGACTGAATCATTTAACGATGGGGACCGGCAGACGTAGCACGTATGGCGCACCTTGATAGAGAAGTCATCAACTGAGTTTCCACCAAGCTTACTTACTCCCAGATGACTGTTCTGGCCTGTCCCCTCGAGCAGCGCAATCCTTGCTCGCAGCAGCGCGACCTGCTTCTCCTGCTCCTGAAGCTGCACCCGTTGCTCTTCTACTTTTTCATGGGCAATACGCTGCGCGCGGGTAGTCCTGTCAGAGAATGTCCGATACTCATCCGAAAAGGGCGTACGAAGTTGGTCAAGGCATATCGATATTGCTCTCCCGAGACGACGTCAGGCTGTCCTGGGTATGCCATCCTCACGGACTCGGCGAGGTATCGTGCAGGTTAGGGTGTATCTGAGAGGGGGGACGTTGGAATGGGTAGCATGCATGGCGGTGGACGCTGCCCTAAAAGCAGAGGCGTGTTTGACAGTGACATCCAGACTCGCCGCGCGCCTTGTCATGGAACACAGCCGCGGCGATATTACAACACTCGCATCGCCCATTCTTCCGTACATCACAACATCGCGGTGTCCGTGCAGTCGTCGCCAGGTTGTCGCGCTAATACACTCGAGGGAAGCACACAAATGACTGACAGTGACAACTTGGTGCTCATCGTCCCGAAAGTCGTTTCTCTGACGGACATCGCGCAGGAAGGAATAAGTAGTGACCGACGGCGGA
The DNA here is from genome assembly GCA_022814645.1 of Ganoderma meredithae. Lineage (NCBI taxonomy): Eukaryota > Fungi > Basidiomycota > Agaricomycetes > Polyporales > Polyporaceae > Ganoderma > Ganoderma meredithae. The sequence goes on from JAKLMY010000016.1 coordinate 126,066, forward strand.
GACCCAAGCGCCTCCAGACAATATCATAAACCAACATATACCCTAATAAAACCCGATGAAGATGCCTACAAACCAAATCCATGAATACTTTTAGATGACTATAAAATCCTCAGTGAGCTTCCGACGCAGCTTGGTATACTCTCCTGTCAGTGCTGGCTCGACACATGTCTCTGAACGAGCTGCCTGGCTTGCGCAGCAACACACTTGGTGCATCGAACTCAACGATCTCGCCCGAGTCCAGGACCATTATCCGATCGTAATCAAGCACGGTCTTTAGGCGGTGGGCGATGGTGATCACGATGGCACCTGCGAACTCCTCCCGGATAGTGCGTTGTATCTGCGAGGCAGCTTTAACATCACCGCGGAAAGCGAGAAGCGACAACATTCACACTCACCTGATCGTCGAGGTCGGAGTCGATCTGGGACGTCGCCTCGTCTAGGATCACGACATTGCTGCGTCGGAGAATCGCGCGAGCCATTGCGACCAACTGACGCTCGCCTGCACTGAGGGAGCCAGCCTGGCTGATGGGCATGTCCAGGGTAATCTCGGAGGACTCCTGGGTGCGCGAGAGGGAGCCCTGGAGGATTGTCGTCAGACGGCAACGCTCGAGGACGTCCCAGCATTCATCATCGGTGTGCTCGTTGAAAGGGTCTAGGTTGCTCCTTAGTGTTCCCGAGAAAAGAGAGACGTCCTGGCTGATAATTGTCTTTACGTCCGGGTTAGCAAACTGGCCACTCGCATAAGCAGAAGAACGACATACGATGCGACTTCGCAAATCCTCTAACCCGATGGTATTGATGTTAATGCCATCGATACTAGCAACATCAATCGGCACAAGCAATGGGAAACGACAACCGCGGGTGCTCACATAATGTGGCCTCCACTTGGCTCGACCATCCTCAGTAATGACATCGCCAACGTCGACTTCCCTGACCCAGTCCTTCCAACCTAGAGACAACGGTCAGAACATCAAACGACGTAACGGCTTGGAATCCTCACAATTCCAATCTTCTCAGATGGTTTGACGTCGAATGAAAGCTTCTTCAAAACGGCCGGGAGGTGCGGGGCATACTTGACAACGAGGTCCTCCACGACAAGCTCTCCACTCCTTGACGGCCACGCTGCAGGCGGCCGCTTCTCCCGAACAATGGCGGGGGCTTCCTGGGGGACCCCAAGGTATTCCACGATACGCTCTACGGAGTTGAAATCAAGCTCGACTTGGGCGAGAACCCTACGAAAAGTCGTCAGTCCGATCAGGCGGGGAACTGTCAAGCGAGGTGAATCGCACCTGACAAGCTGGCGAGATGCCTCCGCAAACATGCTAGCTTGGACGATGACCAAGGCTGAAAACCCTGGCGAGACAGAGCTTCCGAGGGCGAACAATGTGGTCATAAACACAACAACAGATCCTAAACCTGCCCGCCCACACGTCAGTTCAAAACTGATCAAGTCGTCAACAGACATCTGAACACGCACAGTCATATCGCCAGTTGAGCCATCCGGCGATGAGCCACTGCCATGTCGCGTCAGTCAAGCAGGTCATAAAAAGGATATATTGGATGCAGACGAACATAGACATGGTCGAACGACTGGAACTTATCCACCCTCTCGTAGAACCTGTCCTGGTAGCGCCCCTCCGCCCCGAATGCCCGGACATGAGGCAGGCCCCGCAGAAGCTCGTCAAAGGCCGCGAACGTCGGCGACAGCGACACAGATTCGAGTCGGCGGAGGTCGCGGGAGGCACGGACATAGGACGGCGCTAGACGGATGTAGAGCCAGGCAATGACGAGCGCAAAGGGGGCGAAGGAAGGCACCACAGAGATGATGACGCAGAATGAGATCAAGAAGTTCATCATGCCGGACAGTGCGGAGCGGCCGGAGCTTTGGAGTGCATAGTCCACAGTGCTGATGTCGGTTGTGAAGCGGTTGAGAATGCGCCCAATGGGAGTGATGTCGAAGAAGCGAGAGGGGGCGCGGGACAAGCGCTGCAGCATGGCGGTGAAGAGCGATCGAGAGGCCTGGAGGCTAGCATAGTACCCGAGTGCGAGGTAGAACAGGGAGGAGAGCGCGCTGGCGAGAGAGATGTACAGATAGATCATGAGCCACGGCCAGACGTCGTCGTCGGGCGAGGGCAGGCCGTCGAGAACGCCTTGTGTGCCAACGGCTGGTTCCGAGATGGAACCGTGCTCGTAAGCTTCGCCCCATTTCGCCACAAAGACCTGGGCGACAAAGACAAAGATCAACTTGTGTCAGTTCGCACACCCACGCAGTGGGGCTGCGGCACCCACCTGCTGGCCGACTTGAATGAATCGAATGAGAAGCATGAACGCGAACGTGAAGATCCAGCACATTATCCCCGCGGCCTTGATGTAGGTCCAATACGTGCGCAAGGACACACGACCTTCGGCACGCGCCTCCTCGTCGACGAGCTTACCGGAATCGGGCTCCTGGGGTTTGCCGTTGAGGATGCCCACACCATTGCCATTGGCTTTTCCATTCGCGGGTTTCTTGGCAGCCGCCATATCTGCTTCGTTTTCCACGTCAGTAGAAGACGACTCGTCTTCCATGTGGTCTTCTTCGACAGCGTCTTCGGCATCGACGAGCTTCTCCAGCTCCCCGCGCTCACGCAAGTCTGAGGTCAAGCCGCTGCGTAATGGCGCCCCGGATGAGAGCTCGACGAGGTACGCCGCAATAGGAAGGCACAGGCTGATGTGGTGCGTGACGAGGATGATGGTCCGGCCACGCGCAAGATCCCCGGAGAGAGCCCTCTTGACGAGGTGGGTGGCTGTGTGCGAGTCCACTGCAGCGAGGCTGAAAGGCGTTAGCGTGGGCGCTCTAATTCTAGAAACATGACGTACGGGTCGTCGAGGAGAACAACCTATGTTTATCTATCAACCTCTGCCCTGAATATTCCTTTAGCGGGATAGCGTACCTTCGCGGGAGAGTACAGGGCGCGCGCGAGGGCGACCCGAGCCCGTTGTCCGCCAGAAAGGGTAATGCCCTTTTCGCCGATTTCTACAACACCGAGCTCAGTAATCGCTTAGCCACGCTTGGGGTTAGTGACAAACCCGTGCTGTCCCCCGCGGGGAAAATCTCGAAGTCCTTCGCGAGAGCGCAAGCATCTACAACAGCTCGATAGCGAGCCTCGTCATATCCATACCTGGCACCGAAGATGATGTTATGTCGAATGGTGGCATGTTGGAGCCAGGGGTTTTGTGCGCAATAGGCGACCTCATGGCCTGCCTTGTTCAGCATCACTCTACCCGACGTACAATGCATCTCTGCCACGGACCAAATATTCTGTAAGTATCCAAACGAAGGGCGACTTAGGAAGTCGCTGAGTCTGCTTACCTCCGAGCATCGCAACGAGCAATGCGGACTTTCCCGAGCCGGTCGGTCCGCTCACCAAGGAAAGTTTTCCAGGAGGGAAACGGATATCCAAAGGACCGAGAGTGAATCTCGAAGGGGTCTCTGTCTTCGCGATGTCCCACTCGAAAGAGGCATTTTCAAATCCAATTTCCACGTCATTGGTTGACGCAGGCTTCGCATCCCTCTTCAGTGACGAGGCCCAATCCGGAACCTCCTCTTCGTTCAGGAATTTCTCGATACGCTGCATACTGATGTATGCTAAGATCGCGCTTATGTCAGAGCTGAAGTCGGACGCCATCTCCACGATAAATACGCACCGTGCAACATGGCAAAAACCTGGTCGGGAAACTCCACCATCGGGCCCTGGAGGTGAGAAAACAACGAGAGGGCCGTGAATGCAGTTGCTACCGTGAGCGGCTCGCCGGCAACGACGGTGTAGCACACAAACGTCGCCACTGCGGTCGCTGACGGCATCCAGCCCCACATGAAGGAAATGAACGTGTCAACGATGTTCGCCTTGACACGCCATTGGAGCTCCGACTCTCGCGTCTTCTTGACGCGCTCGCTCCAGCGGAACTCTGGTCAGCGGAGTGAGTAAATGCCCCACCATCACGGCAACACAAGGGAGCGCACCCCATCCGTAGAACTTCAGGAAGCGGATGTTCTGGAAGAGCTCGTTGACGGTATTAATGCGCCTGTCCGTCGCCTTCCAGCACTGGCGCATGAGCTACCCTCGCAAACGAATCAGCCGAACCCCCCGACCCAAAATCAAGCAAAGGCCTACGCACGTAGAGATCGTACTTCGCAAGCGGATAGTTGAGGAGGTACACCACGACAGTCACAGCGACTGCGGTGAAGGCGCTCCATCCAAGGACCCTGTTGCCGCGCGGTCAGATCAAGGTGACCCAGAAGTCCTTCTAGCGTCCTCACCTGTGGAGGAACACCAGCGCGATGGTCAGGCGGACGGGGGCCAAGAAGAAGCCGGAGAACTGCCAGAAGCGGTGTGCGACTGCATATGCGTCGCCCCTGTTTCGATGTCCGAATTAGTGTGCTTGCAGCGCGCGCGGGGCCCGCGGGCGGACTGACTGCATGAGGTTGACGATCTTGCCGAGGTCCGCGTTGCCATCGTCGTCCTTCTCGAGAAGGGGGTCGTCGTCCTTGCCAGCGTTCTTGCCACTCACGTCTCGCCGCTTGAGGGCCCTGCGGGAAGAGTCTGTCAGGGTTGCATACAAGGCGGGAAGAAAGCGCTATCGGACTTGTAATGAAGTGCGCAGAAGAGCTGCCCTCTCGTCCGCTCGTAACATCGGCGGACGAACCACCCCTTGTTCACATCTACTTGGGCAAAAGAGAGGTTGGCCAAAAATGCGATGACCGCGAAAAAATATGCCGTCTTCTTGGCGTCGGGGGAAGGATCCGAAAGGGCCTGTAAAATGCGTTGCAGAGCGTAGGGCGGAACGTATCCTTCAAACACGCGTGAGTCTCGCCCTAGACTTAAAAAAACACGCGGATAGCTCACCCATTACAGCACTCCATGTTTCCAAGAGTATGACGATGATTAGGTCCAGGGAATTAGAGACAATTAGGTATCGTAAAAGAGGGTATGTTGGATGTCTGCTCGCAAAGTGAGCCTCCCGGCCAACTGGCGCGTCGCGGAATCACCTACTCAGAGACATATTGCAGATATTTCCTGAAGATGTTCTTGTGGGTAAAGAACGGCGAGAGGGTCCAAACATCAGTGTCGTTGACGGTTCGTGCGTTGGAGACTTCAAACAGCGGCTCGACAAACGAGAACGTCGACCAGCTCCAGAGGTCCGCGCTGTCTTCCGGCATCGTGAACTTGCTCGACGGCGGCTTCCGAGCGGGGTGTGCATCAATTCAATCCAATTCAACCCAACGGCATTTCGCGCGCGACAGAAACAAGGCAACTCACCTCAAACGGCCGCGCAACATTCGGACCGGGCCAGTGCTTTCCCAAAGGGTATGTCCCCGCCGTCCAAATGAGGCCGCCAAGCACGCAAAGCTGGAGCACACCCAGGCCGAGCGCGGCATACCTGAGGCCCTCGCCCTCCCGCAGAACCCCAAGCACGAGGTCATAACACGCCGCGGCCACGCAGGTCACGAAGAAGCCCAGGAGGAGGTAAGGGGGCGTCACCGGCGGCCTGGCGAGGACGCGCGTGAGCGCAAACGTCTGCAACGCCGCCGTCCATCAGCACCACGTTGATCCCTTCGGCGCGGAGCGCGCGGCATCACGGTCGGGGGAGAAAGGCAAACGAAAACGAAAATGCGAACAAGGCGCGTGTATGCGTATGTGACAGGATGTGTACGCACCCATGCGAGAAACGCGACCCCAGCGCGGACGCTGCCCGCCCAATCGGCGACCTCCTGCTTGTACGCGAGCACGGCGAGCCATCCGACGCTCTGCACGGCGGACCCGAGGACGAGAACGCGCGCCTTCCATGGGGCTTGGTGGAGCGGGCACGGGACGGGCGCTTCGAGGTCGGCAAGGGTGAAAAAGTTGCGGAACGGCCGCGAGAACTTGCACGCAACGTTCCTCACAGCCTTGGGGTATCGAACACGGGAGAGGAGTTCAAAGGCGACCGCGAGGAGTGCCGCGCTGGCAGGCAGGATGGTCGTGACGAGGCGGTCGAGCTGGGGGTTGCTGGCGAGAGGAGCGGGCGAGTCGGAGGTGGCCAGGGAGAAGGCGGGGGATGCCGGAGTCGGGCTGGGCGACGGTCGGACGAGGAGGGGCAGTGGAAACTGTGCCACCGTGCTCAAGGGCGAGCTCATCGCGCGGCTGGGGGCCTGGGGGGCTGTTGGCTGGCGTAAGCCGCACAGACGACGAGGTGGGGGCTCTTGGGAAGGAGCACATCGCGCTAAGCGACGAGGAACGGTATATTTCCGTCATGCACGCGCCGGACGGGTCGCACGGGCTGGGAGCGAGGCATGGGGCCAAGGACGGCGACATGTCTGCCGCATCTCGCAATTGGGCCGCGTCTCTCCTCTCTTCGCCGCGGGGTCGTCCTCGCGGCCAAATCTGCGAATCCGACTCGTCCTCGCACATTCGGGCCTCGACCGCTCGACCTCTTCTTCGTGGCCCCCTCGCGCCCCTTGGCCTTCTCCCCCACGCCACATTAAAACCGTGCTCAGTCTCAGACCCCGCCCATATCCCATCCGCAATATCAATCGTCAGGCTGATTGCTGCGGCCTCCATCTCCGCGCCCAATCATTAATATACTAACTCTGTAAGTAGCTAATCTCGACCCAAACCTCCCATCATTCGGCCCCTCCAGCCACTGTCACCCATCTCGACGGACGAGGAGATTTAACCACCGTGGATGGTGTCTGCCCCCCAAGTTCCAGCCATCGTGGCCTGCCACGAGCTCGAGGGTCGCATGAGAAAGTGCGCTCTCCACCGCCAGGGCCCGCTGAACGTCAAGCGATCGCGACGACTCGGCCTCAGGCTTCGCGAGAAACACATGGCTCGTCGGCAGAACCCTCGGCTTGCACAATTCGGGAATTGAGTTGCTTAGCCACCGCTCATCACAGATAATCACCGCTTCCTGCACTCACCTTGCCTGCCCGATGTCGGCATTATTGTGGAACGCGTGGCTTTCCCTTGACGTCAAGATAACAGCCTACGTACTCTAATACCACAGCTCTGGGCTGGCCTTGCATCCAATGCACCCGCTCTGGTCGCGCATCGTCGAATGAGGCAATGGGTGGGCAGAGGGCAGCGATGGCGCACCGCGATCGTTTGTCGACTTCAATTGCAATCGAACGGCGGAGAGTCAGCTGGCCTTATACTGTAGAATTCTCGCAATGCGCAGATCAGAGTATCTAGGCTGGTGTTCCGACCAGCTTCGGCAGGTTCGGAGCAGGCCCAGACTGGCAGCGGCAATCTCAGTAGCGGTCTCTGCGATAGTCTGCGAGCCATGGGTCCGACAATGACGACCATTGGCAGAAAAAAAGAAACCTTTATGTCAGGCACTACTCAACTGCAGGCTCTAGCAGCATGATCGCCATACTGTCGCCATAGCGGTATGTCTGGCTCGCATCACTTGATTGCAAAGCCGTCAACGCTATTAATAAGTTCGTCTGAGGTGGTCCTCGCCATCGGAGTGAACGACCAACGTGGCGAAAGGATCTCCCAGGATTGTGCGGATATACCACGAAGAGACAAACGTGACCCCAGCACCTTTGTAACACGAGCACGGAAAGATCATGCCTCACTCAGCTCAGCTGAATTCCAGATATCCAGGTTTCATGGAAACGCAAAGAACATTTTCAGACTCTATTCTCACTCAATCCAAGCTTCCTGCGAGCACGCTTCCCTGACCTCGAGGCCAAGCTGGCCTTGAGGCCGAGCGAAAGGTTTAAGCGGTAAGGGCAACACCAGGCAAGCCTAAGTGACACCTGATTCCATTTCGTTGCGCGGGTTGCTGGATAGAATGCTGCCTTGCGCCGAGTCCCGGGCCTCCGCATTTGTGTGAGGTCCGAGTGAAAGAAGCCCCTCGTCCTGTATTCCTTGGCATTATAAACGGGGAGTAGATAATGCCAAGGATAGTCATTTTAGCCTCGTTGTGTTCCCGGCGAGGAAAGCAATGGCAGGGTGTTGACCTCTCCCCAGCACAGCGAATCGCTGTGCTGGCATGGGCGGGCGCCAGTCTCAGCGAAGTATGGGCCCATGTTACAACTCTATTGATGGCCCAAATTCAGAGCACAGCGGCGCCGTTTTGAAGATAACTGCTGGCATGAACAATGAAGACGAAAAATAGGAGTAGCACGGATGCGGGTCGTTGTAAGCGCTCTGTAGAGATACTCCCAGCGCTCGGAGCGAAAACAGTATCCCGACACCCGGAAAAAGTACGCCTCCACAGCAACGCGAACACACTAACGCCGTTGCTCAAGCCCCGCGCCGGACAAAGATCACGGATATAATGTGGACAGATAGATTGTGGGGAACGCACCTGGCGGGGATGAACGACCCTGTTACCTCCACCGTCAGAGTGAGAGTGGACTCGAAGCATGGGCACGGAGACCCGCATTATACCCACAGGACCTGGAGAGGCACGGCGGAAGGAAGACAATCTAACAGTCAGCCCGTGATTACAGAGGTGAAGGAGGTAGGAGCGCACCGGGCCCGAGAGCACCAGCCACGGATTTGTCACATACTAATGGGAGGACAGCCCGGATCTTGGCTATCGTCCTTCCCTGCGGCTGACACGCTGGACACATGAACAGATGAAGCAAGTTCACACTGTCGGACGAGCACTGGTATGGGAGAATGTGGCCAAGCGGCGGAGCCAGGGGAGGAACGACGCGTTCCCAGAGGCGAGGGGGGCGTTAGTGGGCATCTCGGGCTCGTTCCAGGGGACAATGGTTTCCTATGGTTTCTTGAGAATAGACGGTCATGGCGTCGTGCGATGTCGCGAAGAGAGGTTCCTTGGCTTCTCGCTAAAGTGCGGGGAAGTTAGGGTTGAACCAATGACGGGGGAAGCGAATGCCGTAACTGTTTCGACAGGTCAGCGCTAGCTGACGATGCGGGGTAAGTAATGCGCGACGGCGTCCTGTATAAGAGGCAGGCAGCCACAGCCTGCCACTTCTTTTGTACTCACCGCCGCGGCAGTCGAGCTGAGAGCGTTCAGTAGACCAGAATAAGAGAAGGCAGAAGCCGAGTGGACGATCTTCCGCAGCCGCCAGGAAACCGTGACAGTTTTCCGAGAGCAAGACGCCGTTGCCGGGTCGTTCGGCGCGCGCCCCGGCTGTCGCTCGCACCACCGCTCAAATCGTCACCGGCCTCCTCTTCACCGCTCTCTAAGTCTCTCCCTTCCTTTTCTCCACCATCGACGTCCTGCGCACGCCTGGCTCCCACTCTCTCCATCCTTTTGTCAACATCCCGTCCTCTGGATCCTCGTTCTCTACCACCTATACCGCTTTCTGCACTATACCCCAATGGCGCCGCCGCTCAACCACCCCGCCGGGGTCACGTTCATCGACGAACACCACGGCCCCGTCCACACCGACGCCAGCACGTACTACGGCGGAGAGGAGCGCTTCAGCCGCGGCCGCACATACAGCCAGGTCTGTCTCCACTTTCCGCTTGCTATGTGCATGATTCGCGTCTCGCAGTCCTCTTTGACTCACCTGCGGTCTTTATCGCCCAGTCGTTCGCGCACGGCTACAACCCGAAACGTCCGCCCGCATTCGAGGATGCGAACCACCAGCGCGCCCGCCGCATGTCGCATGACGAGAAGGGCTCCGCGCCCCGCCGCTTCCTCATCGACGTCGAGGAGACCATCCGCGTCGTCCTCGAGCAGGAGGACACCGACGGCGACTTCCAAATCTCCGTCACTGACGCTGGCCCGAAGATGATGGCCCTGGGAACCGCGACGAGCAACGGCTTCAAGAGTTTTGACATCCGGGTGAGTTTTGGCTGTCTCCGCTTCTGTGCCTGGGGCTGCGATCGCTCTTGCCGTCCGTTCTTCGGCGGTCTCGTTTTCGTTGGGGCGCTTCGCGGTGCCACCCTGCTCCCCCTCGCGAGCTTGCGCTCCGAGGTGTGAACTGTGCACCGACAGAGCGCTGTCGTGCATCCATGAAGGATGCGTTGCGCAGACTGCGCTGTGGGGTGGCGATCTTTGGTGGACGCGTTGACTTGCGGGACAACAGAGTTCTTCGCTAAGGGATTGCGTGTCGTCACCCCCGGAGAAACCTCGGACGAGCGCTTGTTAGCCAGCTGCCAATGAACGACTGCTGATATGATTTCATACAGGGCACGTACATGCTGTCGAACTTGCTGCAGGAGCTTGCTCTTGCTCGGGACCACGGCAGAAAACGCATCGTCCTCGACGAGGCGCGTCTCACCGAAAACCCTGTTGACCGCCTGTCGCGAATGATCAAGAACTCGTTCTGGAACGCGCTCACTCGACGAATCGACGGCGATGGGCTCGAAATTATTTGCGCCGACCCGAAGAACCGCACAGGACGCGTCAACCCGCGCATATATGTGCCCCACGGTGAGCCTGCTATGGCGGAATACTACCGGAAGGTCGCCAGAGAGAAGCCCCACCTCAACTTGGACGTGCAAGTTTTGCCCCCTAAACCGGACGATCCCCTGTTCGTCAAAAGCTTGAACACCAAGCCCGGTATCCTTGCCCTCGCAATGCAGGAAGCGTCCGATGGTAAGGGAGGCAAGACGCTCAAGGGAATACCCTTCATCGTCCCTGGCGCTCGTTTTAATGAGGTCAGTCCTATTGTGACCTCGCCAAATCTCTTCTGCTGACTTCCGATCAGCTGTACAACTGGGACTCGTACTTTATCTCTCTTGGCCTGCTCGTCGACGGTTACGTCAATATGGCTAAGGGCATGGTCGACCACTTCATCTTCGAGATCAAACATTACGGCAAGATTCTTAACGGATCTCGGTCGTACTACCTCTGCCGCGCCCAGCCCCCCTTCCTTACAGACATGGCCCTTCAGATCTATAACCAGCTCGACCGCTCTGATATGGAGGAGAACCGAGCGTGGCTGAAGCGCGCCATCCAGGCCGCGATCAAGGAGTACCACACCGTCTGGGTCGCGGAGCCGCGCATGGACACAAAGACGGGCCTCTCGCGCTTCCGGCCCGACGGCGTGGGTATTCCGCCCGAGACGGAGGCGACGCACTTCACGCACATCCTCGAGCCGTACGCGGAGAAGCACGGGCTCTCTGTGCTCGAGTTCAGCGAGAAGTACAACGCGGGGATCCTGAAGGAGCCCGAGCTCGACGAGTACTTCCTGCACGACCGCGCGGTGCGCGAGTCGGGCCACGACACGACGTACCGCTTCGAGAAGCGGTGCGCGAACCTCGGCACGGTCGACCTGCAGGCGCTGCTGTACAAGTACGAGGTCGACATCGGCACCGCGATCCGGGAGGTATTCGACGACGAGCTCGAGCTCGAGGAGGACTTCGCGCTCGCGCCGTTCCCGCCGACCGTCGAGGCCTATCGCGACACGGCGCGGTGGGAGAGGAGTAAGGCGAGGTGCCAGACGAGCGAGGAGTGGTTCGCGCGCGCCGAATGGCGCAAGGGCATCATCGACAGGTACTGCTGGAACGAGAGCAAGGCGCTCTACTTCGATTATGACACTGTGCAGGAGAAGCAGAGCCTGTACGAGAGTGTCACCGCGTTTTGGACGTTGTGGGCGGGGTGCGCGAGCGAGGAGCAGTGCTGGAAACTCATGTAAGTGCAGCTGCTTTGCGTACTTGTTGGGACGTGCATGAACTGATGCTGATATCGATGCGCAGCTCGCAGTCCTTGAAGAAGTTCGAGACGCTCGGTGGTTTGGTGTCGGGTACGGAGGAGTCGCGCGGCAAGATCTCGCTCGACCGACCGAACCGTCAATGGGATTACCCGTGAGTGCAGTCGTACGATGTTCGCGGAGATATAAGACTAATGCAAATGGTGTCGTCTAGATACGCTTGGTTCGCATTTTCGAGTCGTCCATGCGTCGATATTTGCGTGCTAATCATTGTTCCACAGGCCTCCACACCAGATCATGGCTTGGGTGGGTCTCGAACGATACGGCTACCTCGAGGACGCGCAGCGGTTGGCATACAGGTGGTTGTACATGTGAGTATCTTCTTAGCTGCCTTGAGCCAAAGCGCTGATGAGTTGATCCTATGTAGGATGACGACCGCCTTCGTCGACTTCAACGGCGTTGTCCCAGAAAAGTTCGACGCCGTCAAATTGTCGCACCTTGTGGACGCCGAGTACGGCAACCAGGGCGTCGACTTCAAGATGGTGCCCCGAGAGGGCTTCGGCTGGATGAACGGTGCGTCCCTGCCCCTCCTTCGCCGCTCAGCGGCAAGAACCCGGCCTCATCTCATGCTTCCCTTCCCGCTCCCCAGCTGCCTACCAAGTCGGCCTTACGTACCTCTCGACCGGCATGCGCCGCGCTGTCTCGGCGTGCACGAGCCCCGAGGTCTTCTTCGGCGAGTACGTGAACCCGCAGCAGCAGGCACACGGGTACGCTGCGGCGGTCAACGACCCGCTCGGCTTGGCGATGGACACGCTCAGACTTTCATCGCCCGTCATGTCGCCCGTCGAACTATCTGCCCGGGACGTGCCCCAGCAAGAACTTGCTGCCCAACATTGAACGACTCGGACGGGCGCGCATCACTTCTTGTCTGATCTCTGATCTCCTCGACATGCCGTAGACGTCGCATAAAATAATCCAGCGGCACTCCGCGCCCTAATTATTCGTCTTATCCTCATCTTGTCAGGTTTATTTTGTTCTTGCCCCTCCATTGGACTTTTTTCGCCATTACTCTAATCCCCCACACACTCACTCTCCACTACCTCCCCATCGTAATCGTTCCCATGCATGATGGCTTGGAAGTTGGTGCCTTCACCTCCTGTCTGAACGCACAGATAGAGAGAGATACTTATCTTTGCATCCACCTCCACGTCCATACTTTGCTCCGCGACCTCCCGAATACAGCTTAGATGTCTCACGTATCGTTCTGGATATGCCTGTACGATTCCACGTGTATAACAGCATCGACAACCATGACCCTTGTGCATAGAATGACATCTTGCGTTTGTGACGGATCTAATCGTGCCCGCTGCGAGTCTCATTCACTATTACGTGGTAGATTCGCAAGCTTCAAATGCATTGAAACTTCTGGTTCGGCACAGACATGGTATGGTATGGAAATAACAACTGATTGGGGTTTTATACAGTCATGCGATCTGGAAAAACACTGGTATGATACAAAAGTCCCAACATTACGAGGCCGTAATGTTGTCTATCGTACAACTCCACGCGGCCATGCACAAGAGCTCAGGAGCTCTCGTTGATGTCCTGCTGGGCCTGGCCCTTGTCGTGGCGGACGTTGCCTGCATCCAACATCATGTCAGCCATCGACGTCATCTTCATCTGCGTGGCATGGCGGCCGCGGGGGCTTGCCGTGCGGAATATGGAAGCCTGAAATGGGGCTGACAAGGAGGACTTACCAGAGGCCTCCTGCTCGCGATCGCCCATGACGGCGCCCACGACAGCGTCCTTCTTGCCGCCGAGGCGGTCCATAGTGCCCTCGGCGTAGCCCTTGGCCTGGGAGGCCTTGTACTCGGCCTCGCCCTGGGCGTGCTCCTCCTTGCCCGACTGGGTCCAGGAGTCGGAGCCGGTCAGGTTGCCGACGGCCTCGACGGCGGTGCCCTTGAGGGAGTGGAACTGGCCGGTGGTCTTGCTGCTCGCACGACGGACGTCAGCCATGAGCTCAGACGTCTGAGGGTCGGGCGGCGGGGGAGGGATGGTGCTCACCTGGGCTCGCCGCTGTTGGAAGACATGATGGTGAAGGAGTTGTGTGGGGTATGAAGAGAAGCGATGGAGTATGTGGTATGTAGAAGAGTATGAAGCTGGAATGAGGAAGCAGTCGCAGAGACGGCGCCCTTTATATACTGCGTTGGCTGGATTCTGGGCCCGGATCGCAAGGTCAACCACTTCTGCCCAAACGGGCTGAGGATGACGTCAAGCGGCGGACGAGTCGCTGGTTTCGGTGACCACGAGATAGGATCTCAAGCCATCGGCGTCATTGATTCAACTCCCGCACCATCCCTATCCATCGTCACCCTACGTCACCGCCTGTGACCACCACACAAACACCCCCGCGTGAATTCCTCCCTGTGCATTCCCCCGTTCCAGACCGTTCGCAATTATCGAAATTCCAGTTTGTTCGCCTCCGCGTGGAGCCCCGCATGTTCAACCAGGAACCACATGGCTGTCGTCGAGGGCCCCACTGCAAGTGCAATGACGCAAGAAGTACTCCAAAAACATCGCGAACAGCGGGCCCACGAAACGCATATAAACGCAGTAAACTTCGTCTCCAGATCCCCATCAACACATACCACCACATCTCATACTCACTTCACCTCACGAACACTTTCTAACGCACTCACCATGTCTTACACCGCCAATACCGACCAGCCCTCGTGAGTTCATCGGTTTTCCTAGGTCTGCGTTCCCGCCGGGATGGTTGCTGACGTCTCGTACAGAAAGACCACCGGCCAGTACCACTCACTCAAGGGTACCGTCGTTGAGACCGTCGGCGACCTCACCGGTGCCACCTCCTGGTCCCAGTCGGGCAAGGAGGAGCACGCTCAGGGTGAGGTCGAGTACAAGGCCGCCCAGGCTCAGGGCTACGTCGAGGGCGTCGCCGACCGCCTTGCCGGCAAAAAGGATGCCGTCGTTGGTGCCATCACCGGCGACCGCCAGCAGGAGGTCGAAGGTGAGACATCCTCCTGCTCACGAACCTCTGGGATCGAAGACTGACCGAGTCGGCGGGACAGGAAATATTCGCCATGACAAGGGTCAGGCACAGCAGGAGACGAACGAGCCCTAGGCTTGAGCTTGTATGATTATTTTGGAGATTTGCAATACTGTACCTGTATCATATACCAGAGTAATCAGCTATTTGCTCTTGACCTTGATCGCAAGATGAGATAAAAGCATAGGTTGAACGTGCCCTTGTGTCAGGTTTGGCGGTGGGTAGCTTACCCAGAGTATAATTGCTGTCGATCAAAAGAGACGTCCGTTGAGAGTCAGCTGTTGCCGCCACTTGGGCATAAATGCAATGGGGCGTTGTTGCAGAGGCCAATATGTAGATCTCCCTATGGACGATCCCATATCATCATGCCACCCAGTGGCCACTTGCCTACATCGTCGGAATGTGCGGTGTCATTGCTTTGTCCCGTTGTCAGAACGACAAGATATTCCAACACGCACACAAAGCTTGAAATCCAGAGAAACAAAGCGTCCTTCCTTCTGAAATACAAAGAATTCGAAGTACAACGTAGGCGTACCATGTGCTCTTCCCCTAGACGTCGCAGCCGCATTCCAGAAGAGTCGTAGGGAACGGCACGAATACGCCGCCACTGGGCTTGCGCATTTTGACTGAGGAGTTCGTCTACGAGAGATGTTCGCAGACAAGCGTCTCCGTTGGAACGTGCCAGCCCATGCACGCTCCTCCGATCCTATGCAGGAAGCGGCACGCATAACCCAGTGCGGAGGTGCTTGTCCTCGCGGCTTTCTATACCCAGAGCCTGGTCTGTACTACTCACCGACAACCAAAGGGACATGCAGGAGCGATGCTTCATTGAGAAGCTGGTCAAGGCCTTGCCGTTTGTACGGACGCACTGCTGTTTAGGCACAAGAACATGAATGCAAGCGGAGCGAGGGCGAAGGTGCGGGGTGGAATAGCGCCATTAATGAGCAGCATGAGCGTGGGATAGTTGGGAGTGGCGGTGAGGATAATTGCCTGCAAATTCAGGCTCCGCGCATGTCCCAAGATTCAAGGTCCGACTCGAACATGCCCCCGGTTCACGGCTGCCCTCACCCAATTGCTATAGCCATCAGAGAAACTCATGAAACGACTCAGATGAGCTCTTAGTATTAGCAGCAGAGACGTACGGCTCGTTCATGTCAACTGGAATTCGCGGACTGCAGCATTCGACAACCACAGCATCGAGGTACCACGCTGTCTACTGCTTGTAACGCATTTGCTGATGACACTTACTTTGTTTAGGGCATTATCAGAAGGCGTGCACGCATTTTCGTCTGGGGCCTGTCGAACATGAGTATGTGCTTGTCACAAGCACTTCTGGCGGTGGCAGGATCGAGGTCACAGATGATCTCTTGAAACGACTGCCAGACAGTTCCTGGCTGGATCTTGTCAGGGTCTCTGCCTTCGAGAGGCTCGACGCCACGAAAGAAACAAATATGCTGGAGAAGCCTCAACCCTCTCTGAGTCAGGCAAAGTGTTCAGATACTCCACCCTCTAGGGCAAAGTCGTCGTCCACTAGGTAAGTAACGCCATATGTACAATATTGTCCTCACTCAATGTGTTATTTTGATGTCAAGGAACAACTATTCTCCCAAAACAGTCCCCGTGACTCAACCACGGCCATCTCAACGTCCCCCACCACCCCTTCCACAACCCATGCCCCAGTCGTCACCTCCCTTGCCCCTTCCCGCAGAGCTGGGCATGCCCATCCCTCCATCCATGCCCACACATATTCCGAGCAGGTCTTCGACTCCATCCGAAGAGTCCAGCTACCCGAGTTACCGTGGAACTGTAATTCGCAAACCCGTCGTGTATCTCTTCCCGTCCCGTCCCCTCCCAGAAGTCGCCGTCTCCGTCCGCCTCGTGCCCCAGTGGTCGTTCACGCACATTTACCCGATCGTAGAGCCCAAACGCGAGGCAGACGGCAGACAAACCATCTCGTGGACGGTCTCCGCGAGCCCGGACGGCACGCTCGTCGAGTAAGACACCGCCGTCGAGCTCGCCTACCTCTTCTGGGAGGCCGCCGCCGCCCGCAACGCCGCGCCCCCCACCCCCCCTTTCGGCCCCGCAGACGGAGTCGCTCTCGCCTCCACTCTAAGTCGAAGTCCATGGCCAAGTCCGAGTCACGAGCACTTCGACCCCGCGGCGCCCCTGCTCGACCCGTCGAGCCCGACGGCGGTGCTCCTGCCCTTCGCCGCACTGCTGCCGTACCTCGACGGGGCACTGCAGCGGCTCACGCTGCACATCGCCGCACGCACCGACTTCTTCACGTACTGGCTGCCGCTCCTCGCGAAGCAGCCGTTCGTCGCGCTCCGCTTCCTCCCGCAGCCCGTGTACGAGCGCGCGGCGGAGCTTGTCGTGCGCCCCGCCCCGGACGTCGTCACGCGCGTCATGGTGCTCTTCCGTGGGGTGCCCGCTGCTGAGGCCGAGTCTGCCGTGTGGGCCGCTGCGAGGGGCCGCGTGGGCGAAGTCGACTGGGCGAGCGTCGTGGGTGTGAAGCCTGAGGCGACAGACGAAGGCCGTTTCAAGGTCCTGGAGTGGGGCGCTATGGAGGTGTTGTGAGACTTGGTGAAACGGAAAACGGTCTCGGTTACCTGTTTCTATTCTGTTGTTTGTTGTTCGTCTAATGTCTGCGTGAAGACGAGTCACGCCACTGACGAACATGTACTAACTTCATGATCACGAATCCTACGACCGCTGAGTTGACGACTTGTATTGAAAATAGAGTGACCTTCCGGACCTTAGGATCGGGGTCTGAAACCGCATGCACTCGCCAGATTTTTGGAAACGTTAAACATGTTGCTAGCAGCAGACACCGTGCCTGTATACAAGGACGAGTAATTTACAGAGTGCATGATATACCTTATCCTTCGTACTTGCTGCACATATAATGGAAACAGCAGCACACCATGGCATGTTTGATACTCAGACATGGTCGACCAAGCGCCATTGTTCACGATACATAAGTAAAAGCACATAGCATCAGCAACGCAAACACACTCGAAACGCACCCGTAGTACGTGATGATAGTCAAACACAACATTCAGAAGAAAGTACTAGAAAGTGAAAAATAAAAAGGCAAAGCTGAAAATTGGGAATCCAATGGCATAAGACTATAGGAAAAAGAAAGGGAGCATGCGTGCGGATATGCGTCGTCGCTCGTCATCGTTCGTCCTCGTCCATCTCGTCTTGTATCGTCAAAGTCTATCACAAAAACAATAGCACAACTGCCGCCGCTGAGGGTCTCAGTTGAACATCGGCGTGACCTTCCTGCTCTGCGGCGCCGGCGTCCTTCCGCGCTCAACGTCAATCGACGTCCTGCTCTGTGCAGCCGCGTACCCCGACGGGTACACCGACTGGCTCGGGTGCGGCCGCGCGTCATACCCCGCGAAGCCAGATGGGGGCACACTGCGTTTCGTTGGAGTCGTGGGCGTGCTCCTCGATGGGGGCGTCCGCGGTGGGAGACTGACGGGGACGGGCGTTGGGGCGACGACGAAGGCGTGTTTGCGCATCGCCGTGGGGGGCTGCCCGATCATACGTGAAAGCGACCAGGGGACGTCGACGCCGGACAGACCCGCTGCCGCGACATATCTCGCGATCTCGAGGTGGAGGGTTGGGTAGTAGGTGGTCGACGCCTTGCGCGCGACCTGGTGATGTGGTCAAAGAGGGGAATAAGCGCAGCGCGTATAATAGTTAGCGGGAGATACGTACAGAGATGATACGCTCGATACCAGACTGGAACATGTCCTGATGGAAGCGGTATGCCGAGTGCTCGTGATCCTTAGGCAAGTTGAGAGTGCGGACGTGGCTGGCAATCGCGTTGAGGAATTTGAAGTGCATCGTCTGCACGCGGTGTGTCAGCATCTTGCCACTCATGGCGCACATACAGCTTGATAACTGACCATGTAACACATGGCCTCAAACTCGACGCCACCAGTCATGCCGCCGGGCGCACGAGGCTTCTCAACCTTCGCCTCGTCAGTCTCATGGAGATCCCAGACAGTGTTACTAGGATGGCAGAAGACCCAGAAATAGTCTCTGCACACGTCGCTGAGTTCTTGAAGGTACGTCTTGTAGACACGCGGCCGATGCAGGTCCTCAATGAAGGCATGCGGTTCGAGTGGCGTACCAGGGGCCTCGCTGGGCAGTGGTGCGGGCGTAAGCAACAAAGTCTTGATCAGCGAGAAAAGAGTGGCATGAGGACGCGGGAGCACGACCAAGTTACTTGTGGAGCTCATAGCGTTTGCCGACAGCTCCCACGGGACAGAACGCGAACGCGAGTGTGACAAGGCTGCTGCGGGACTGCCAGTGGAAGGAAGGGATGAGGGGGGATACAAGTCAAAGAGATTGAGCAGGAGCTCGACGATGAGTTGCCGTGTCGGGACATCGCCAGGTTTCTTGTCAGAGTATAGCAAGGTGATAAGTTTATCAAAGGGTGCGGGGCAGTGATCTCGGAGAGCCACACAACCGACAGCTGAGGTCGAAAGTGCCTTGACGCAGCGAAGGAGCTCGTGAAGGATCTGGTCATCGTGCTGCTCTTCCCTGTGTATGCCATGAAAACCGAAGGTGCGACACGGAAGAAAGCGAACGACTCACCGCCATTCAACGTCAAGGATCTCGTTCAGGCGAGTAAGAATAGCATCATATCCACCATGCTGGACGAAGGCTTCTGTCCAGCTACAACAACGTCAGATCATGATTATGAACGTGACACGCAAATGTCTAACACACTTCGCTGATTCGTTTCGGAGAAGAAGTCGGAGCTTCTTGATGACCTCGATGTCCATGTTGGTACTGGACTGGGAAAGGAGAATGTTGACGTATTTCTCCGGCGTTGTGGTAGAGGACTTCTTCTTGTCCTTGGAGATCTTGAGAGGGGCAATCGGCGTTGGCTTAGGTTCCATGGCCTGCCGCCTGACGTCGAGGGACTTGCCACGAGAATGGCTAGTTCCGAGGGCCATGGGGATAATGGGTGTCTCGGTGAGATCGTATTCCTCTAATGAGGGCTTCTGGGGCCGAGGGGAAGAAAGCATGGATTCGCTGCTGTGTACGCGGCGGAGGGTGCGAGGAGTGAGAGGTGCGGGGGCAGGTTTCATCTGCGCCAGGACTTGGGATGACTTGAGAAAGGCAGCCTTGACCGCAGGATCCATGGTGGCCAGTTTAGGCCGGAGTGTAGAAGGGATTTGGAGTTCGTCCTGAGTGTATGATCGGTATGGGTAATGTGGCAGCAGCAAGGATCGACGAAAGAACGATGACGACGCATATACATGTTACGGAGCGCAGGCGAGATCGAGAGCGAAGGTGAGGCTCACCAGCAGCCTGTCGAAGTCCTCGGGTGTCTCTTGTTCGGGCAAGGCTTTGCCCTTCATCTTCTTTCGTTTCTCGATCTTGGGTTTCGCGTTGTTAGTCGTGGTGGAGTCGTAAGGGATTGCAAAGTAGTTCTCTTTGCCATTGGCGTCCGATTCGGGAGGGTCTATTGGAGAGGTGAGCATCTGGAAATCCGAGGACGGGATGCGCCTCGAGGGAAGGATGCTTTTGAACATGGCTGGTGTCGCTGAGATGGGCTGAAGAGAGAGAAAAAAAGGAATGAGGGACGAGAAGCGGGACAAAGGGCAGCTGGTGCACGAGTCCGAGCGGGGTGAGTGAAACCTCGAACGCCCAAACTCGAACCTCCGCCGCGTGGCCACTAGGCGCCCAACCACGACGCGTCGCATCACGTGCTCGCGTCTCATTATTTCGCAGCGTTTCCTCCAAGTTACCCACGCGAAGCTTCCAGCTCGCCGACCATCATCACCGCCATGTACCAACAACGTTCTATCCACCACCATGTCTACGGATACTAGTTCTCCTTCATCCGCTCAAAACTCAGACCATATGCGATACAAGGTACTTCGAGAGGTGCTTCGACCTTTTTATCGCATGTTACCTGTCGCTCTAATACCCATTGACCAGGGAGACAGTGACCATGAACAGCCTGTAGACTGGTCTGTATATGCTCGCCTTATGAAAGAGCACGACGATGCTATGGTGCGAGCCTGGAAAGAAGAAATCGACACCTTACTGGTTTTCGTGAGGCGTTGCAGACTCACAGCGCAACAACTCATAAGTTAACAGCGATTGCAGGCAGGCCTTTTCTCCGCCGTCGTCACCGCCTTCAACGTAGAAGCGTACAAACTCCTTCAGGATGACGCATCCCAAGAGACGGTCCAGATACTACAAACGATTTCTCAACTTCTTCAGCAGGATGGTTGTAACTCGACACTCCAACCAAACTTGCTACCAACTGCGCGTCCCTCCCGCCAAAGCATACGAATCAATACGCTCTGGTTCACCAGCCTTGTATGCGCACTTGTATCTGCGCTGATAGGTATCATGGTCAAACAGTGGCTGCGGGAGTACATGACCGAGGTGTCGCTACCTTCCCGTGATAGCGTCCGCTTACGGCAACATCGCTTTGACGGCTTAGTCGCCTGGAACGTCCCCGAGATCATGGCATTCCTCCCCATTCTCCTCGAACTGTCCCTCATATTATTTTTCGCAGGCCTTGTCGACTTCCTCTTCTCGCTACAGTCAACGGTAGCAGGTGTTGTCACGTCGATCGTCGGGATTTCCCTTCTCTTCTACATCGCCACTGCGATTACTCCAATTTTCTCCCGGCGCTGTCCCTTCAAGTCACCGCAGTCTTGGGTGGCTATCTCTGTGTCCGAAGTCCTTACCTCATGGCTATACCAAGTACGGTCAGTACTCGACGCTGTCGATGGCGCCGGACAGTCGTGGATTACTAGGCCACGCCAGCGCCGTTTCAAAAGCTGGGAGGACCGCGACACAGCCACAGTACAGACACACCAACATGATCTCGACCTCAAAGCGATGGCATGGGTACAGACAACATACATCGACCATGCCGACGTCCAAGACTCTTTCGCTTCAGTCATCCATGACCTCAGCTCCGAGAACGCCGATGTCCTCGTCTTCGGGATGATCGCGCAGAAATCCAACCTTACGCCAGCTGCGCTGATGGAGCAAGTCCGCTCACGCTCATGCAGCCATCTACTGCGCGACGCCGGCAGCAATTTCGACAGGAGGAGCCAGGAACGCACGGTCAGGATGCTGTTGAAGCTTCTTCGGCTTCGGAACAATCCTCGTGACCATATTCCTTCAAGGGTTAGCCGACTGGACGTGTTATGGACCTTATGGGAGTTCTCTCTTGGGGCAAGCAAAGCCGAAAAGAAGATCCCTTCATTTGTTGTGTCAGTCCTAGATGGCGTAACTAGCCTAATACACAGGAGCGAGCCATTCCCCCTCCGTCGCGCGGCGCTTAACCTGCTTTGCGAAGGTACGCTCGCAATGCCCCATTCCTACTATCCTCCCGGTGAGTGCCCACTACAGGTCCGAGGAAAGAGAAATCTTACCTTAAATCGTCTTATTCAGATATGGGCAGTATAATCCTGTTCGCGAAGGACTGCTACCGGCAAAACCTGCCCGACCTGTTCATGAAGGCATGCGCCGTTATCCTGTTCCCCCACGGCATCGTCCGCCGAGAGGGCGAGTATCACAGACAGCAACTCCGGGAGCTGCTCCGCGACCTCAGCGCCTTCCTTGTCCAGTGCAATGTGGAGGGCGCAATATTCGAGGCGGCCAGTGTGGGCAAGCTGGTGTCTGGTCTCGCAGCCCTTGTCGACAAGGAACCGAGCCTCGTCGAACCCGCGCTACCGGACGCATTGCTAGAGGGTATTCAGCTCGGCCTCCTGCATCTTTCGCAGAAAGAACACCTACTGCTTCAAGGAATGCTGAAATCCCGGGTATTGGAACACCGTCAAGGCCCCGCGAAGCAAGCGGAGAGACATCCCCGAGCCCGTCCCACGGAAGGCGCCACAGTATGACGAGTAGCCAGAGCCCCGGTAAGGCACTTCTGCGTACGTTCGGTATAAACCCCGGCTTGTGAGTCTCACCGCCCGTAGGTCGCCTTTGAAAATCACAATCAGCCGGGTTCGAGGGGCAGCGATCCCCCCGGGAGCCCGGTGCCCTCGCGTAAATGGGCGAGGCCGACTACCGTGATCCGCTGGATGCTCGATGGGCACCGTCAGGTGGCCGGATTTACGCTCTTGCGAGTGGAGAGTACTGTACAGGAATAGTCTCCTCCGTTCGATATGTCACGTCGCAACCACATGTTCAATAGAGGGGCCTATATACGGTTATCGGGGACCATTTGCCACGATGACGACGATCTTTTATGCCTGTGTAAAGCTGTACCAGCTGTACTTGCGAGTGTACGAGCTCAATCATATGCGTTTGCGTCATGGCCTTACTCTGCCGCCGACTGAGCTGCGCCAGCTACACCCGCAGCCCATGAGATCCGTCGGCCCAGAGTGACACGGCGTGCGAGCCAATTTTCGGATATCCTTCGTGCCAGTGCTGTAACGTTGGATTCCAGTGAGCTGGATAGCGAAATGGGCGTCCGGAACTCGCCTGAGGACTAGCACGTCGCAGACTTCACAGTACCAGCCGTGTGGCCCGCAGGTGGCCCGTGGGGCTCCACGGGAGCATTCGATCGCGCCTTGGCCAGAGACTCCAGTGACAAGTAGTATCCTCAAGCCCATTGCAGCCCCCGCCCTTCCCCCGCCGCCCTCTCGACCTCGAGCACGCCGCACGCTGCTGCAGCAGCCCGGAGAGCGACCGCCTGCCCCTGCGATCCTTGGAACTTGTTCCGGGCGCTGACGTCTGTGGCAAGCACGACCCACGCCCCGATCGAACCCCCGTTCTCCGTTCTCCACCCTGGCCTCTCGGACCCGCCGCAGACCCCCGCTCCTTGGCTTCCTCGCGCGGGGCCATCGCCGCCGATCCAACACCGTCGACACTCCCGGCCGCCCATTCAACCTCACCCTCGGCCCCGAAGGAGCCGCCGGCGCCGGCGCAGGAGCAGCAGAGAAGGCAGGAGCAGGAGCAGGCGCAGGCGCAGGAGCAGCAGGAGTCGAAGTACGTATGCGTACATACTTGGATCATGATCCCGGGGAGTCGCGCGCGCGCCTCACGCTCACACCTTGGTGTCACGCCCAGGCCGTCACCTCGCCAGCCAGTAGGACCCCCGGAACACCAGTCGCAGCGGGCACGGGAGCGAACGTCAACGGGCCCGCGAGCACCGACAGCCCCTCTCTCGCCTCTCCGCCGGACACACACCCCATGACAACCACCGCCCCGGCCCCGAACACGACGCACGAGCCTCCGGCGCTGGCGATGACCAAGGCGAGCCTCAAGACGTGGTGGAACAGCTTTACGTTCGCGCAGCGAGCGAAGAAGGAGGCGGAGGAGAAGAAGGCCGCCGAGGCGGAGCACGTCGTGTTCGGGAAGCCGCTCAAGGAGAGCCTCCAGCACGCGAGCGTGCAGATCTCGACCGCGAACGCGAACGGGGAGCTGTATGTGTGGGGCTATATACCGGTCGTGGTCGCGAAATGGTGCGTCGCAATATCCGCCAATATTGCTGTGGGCCCCTCCCTATCTATCATGCCGGTCCTCACTCCTATCCCAGCGGGTTATATCTGAAGGAGAATGGTGCGTCCGATTGAACGCTCTTCGTATGGGGCATGTTTATTGAGGATGGAGCAGCGACGGAGGTGGAGGGCACTTTCCGTGTTAATGGGTCAAATAAGCGGATGAGAGAGCTACAAGCTGCTTTCGAGTCGCCTCCACGAGTGCGTCCTGACTTTTCGCATTGCACTCCGTCTATTCTCAGTACCCACCCCACTCCCCCATTTGGCTGGACGCCATTTTCAACTGGTGGCTCCACAAAATACCTACTCCCAATGCCGTCGCTACACCCCTCGGACATTGTCTTAAGTAGTACGGGAAAAGCCTTGAGTGGACGAAAGAGCAGTACACAACACACGATGTTGCAAGCGTATTCCGACGATACCTCACGCAAATGCCCGTATGTCTGGAGACCGTCCATCGCGTCTCCCTACCCACCACTGACAATACGCAGGAATCTGTGATACCCCACGATATGTACCATTTAGTGAGCCTCCCAACTCCGTCTTGTTGCAACAACACCTGACATCCGTTTTCTAGTTCCGAGACGCCCTTGGTGAGATGAAATTGTGCACACTCAATGTGAGGCCAGCCCCGTGCTGATGCACATTGTAGCCAAGAAACCTCATAACGAAGACGAAGTCATTGCAACGTACAAACGACTGATACGTTCAATGCCGCGCGCAAATCAATATCTGCTGCTGTATGTGCTAGATCTGCTATCGGTCTTCGCGAGGAAATCAGACAAGAATCTTATGACAGCGAAGAGTACGTCCCTTTACCCTTTCCCCAACGCTCTAGAGCAGCGCTGTTAAGCTGCGGACGTCGAACCCTTCATCGGTCCCGCTACAGATCTGGCGGTGATATTCCGGCCAGCTCTTATCGCACATCCAAGCCACGAGCTGTCGCCGCAAGAACACCACCTTAGCCAAGAGGTGCTCGAATTCTTGATTAAGCATCAAGACTGGTTCATGCTCGACATCCCGCCACCCCCCACAACAAAGCCATCGGATAGCGCGATAACGGTGCCGATGGCCGAGCCGGTCGCGGATATCCTCGTGAGCTCAGACGAGGAGACGAACGGGTGGAAGCTTATCAGCAGAGACGCGGTGCCCAAGAAGATTGGACGGCGGAGAACGACGACCGAGCGCTCAGGAGGTGAGTTTATGGTTCTCGGGTGGGCGCATGCGGACGCTCACTGCGTGCCTGTGAACGTTCCCAGAAAAGTCGCCAATAGAGGCGTCGGGGAACCTGTCGCCAGTGGTCGAGGCGCCTCCGTCACGCTCGAATTCGGTGGTCACAGTGACACGTTCGCGGACGCTGCCTTCGTCCAAGACAGGGCGAATACCAGAGGAGGAGCGGCGTGCGAAGCTGGTCAAGAAACAGAAGCGCGCGTCTGCCCAGCCGGGGCGCACAGCAAGCGGAGGCACGAAGAACGGGTGACGTCGATGGACGCGTGCGCCGTGATGTGCGTCGCGGTCCTTGTTGCTTCCGCTCTGCTTTCTTTCTGTTCCTTGTCCTCTTCGTTTGGTTGTTTTCTCGTTGTTATTGGTCGCTTGTGTTCGCCTCACCGCATCTGCTATACCATCGTACAAGTACTACCCCCACGTTTCTTTGCTGATCCCTTCCTCCTGTGCATTGCTCGTTATTTAGCAGGCGGTATGTGGTGGAGGAGAGGCCGCCTGCCGGTTGGATGCGCTCGCGATGTTGTTACGATATACAGTATGTTGTTGTGATTAGCTCTTTGTCCCCATTCAGTACAAATCTCGCGTTCTTCCCTCCACCCTCTCTCCAGACCGATCCCTCCGCGTTATCCCCACCAGTCACTCCATTCCGCGGCCCTCTGTACCCGACTTGTTGCGTATATACGACCTCACTGGGCCCCTTTCCTTCCTCACGTCTACATCTCCGCCTGCATCGTTCATGTCCATGCCTCTTGCCATGCCTCCATCTCTCGTCTCCACCTTGACACGGACTCTGGATACCGGTCTAAGACGCATAGGGTTGTCGGACAGACTGCAGACTCGCCCAGTATTTTTAGTCTGAAGCCCGGCGTCGGGCTATAATTGTGGTGTTGAAGCCGAGGTGCCGACGGTCTGCTGCTGTGAATTCTGCCACTCGAATCCACTTGCCGCCTGGCCATCTGCTTCTCTTTCTGACTGCCGTGTACCAGAGTGCGTTGGATTTGTCGATGAATGCCAGCAGCTGCTTGTATCGTCATGTCGACAGAGGCTTAAGGAAATTCAGATTTAGAGCGGGTGGACGGGTCGGATCGTGTGGCCCCCGTCCGCAGTCTGTGCCTAAGACGTGCCGAGGCTCGGGGGTGTGTCGCAGGCTTGCTCGGGATTCGCTTGAATGAGGGCAGGAGGAATGACACGGGGGGAGCTGAGAGGACTCGACGACTTGGGGGAGAGAGACGTTCCTACTGGGCAGTAGCAGCACTATTAAAGTTAGTAGTCTTTGTAGTCACTTCAGAAATAGACACAAATGAAGGGAGGCCAGGCTCGGCTTGGACTCGGCGGTTCCGGGTCGAGGGACGCAGCGCTCAGAGCACGCTCGCAGTCATCGCCATGGCCAAAGAGGCGTTGGTCCATCCACGCCCCAGCCGCCCTCCTCCCTCTCTCTCTTACGACTCTCTGCCCCCCCCCGGGCTTTGCTGACCGCCCCTACTGACAACCTCACGAGCGCGCTCTCTACGACTGACGCCTCTAACGACCTGCTAACCGAAAAAAGAGCCGCATAAACGAGCAGAAATAGCTGCGCATGCCGTCTCTCAGCCGTCCCGATCCCACGCGGGGGATGGCCTCGAATTCTGGCCCAGAATACACTTCATACTTGCCGGTCTGTTCAATTTCCAGCTAAGCGTCTCCCCTGTCCTCCTCCATTCATAAAACCTACTCCCCCTGCTGTCTGCTGCGCAGCCACCCCATCGTTTGTCCACCGTAGACGACCCCTACGCCCTCACCCTCTCTGCCAACAACTCCCCGCGCAACAGTGCCGCCGCGAGCCAGGCAAGCCTCGCCCACTCGCCCACCCCGCCACCGGTCCCCCCGCAAGACTACCCGCGCGTCGAGCACGTAGACCCCTACTCGGACAACCCCGCCATGCCTCTTAACAATACTGGCCCGGGCTACGGCGGTGGCCAGCAACAGGGCTATGCCAACATGGAGTCCTCATACTCCAACCAGCCCTTCAACAGCGCGTGGCACGAGAAGGAGCAGTCGCGGAGTAAGCGGTCGAAGTGGCTCGTGAGTGCTCACCTCCTTTCGGTCAGTTAGACTTGCGATCGGTTCGCTCATTGAACGCGGTGGCGGCGAATTGCGCTTGAAGCTCATTGGCGGTATTCTCGCGCTCATTGTGATCATCGGTGTGGGCGTTGGCGTGGGTGTCGGCGTGGCCAACAGCCACAAGTCGAGCAGCAAGACTAGCTCCGGGGCCTCTTCGACCGGCGTTGTCAATCAAACCAATCCCAACGACCCAAGCTCGTTCCAACTCGATTCGAGGCTGAAGAAGTCGTTCTGGGGCATCGCATACACCCCAGAGGGTTCGCAGTACCCCGACTGCGGTAACAGTCTTGGTACGTTGGTCTTTGCCCTCTCCGCTGTTCCTGCAACCTCGGCACCGCGACGCTGACCACGCTACGCACAGCGGACGTCATTACGGACATTCAGGTGCGGCCACCCGATCGCTGTCCGCAGCCAGTGTGCCACGCTGATCGCTAATCCGTTTCCGCATCTATTTTGCAGCTTCTCTCGCAGCTGACAGATGTATGTTCCCATCTGTGCTGATAGTTGCAACGCTCCTCTAACCACCCGCCACACAGCAAATCCGTTTGTATGGTGCCGACTGCAATCAGACAGAGTTGGTGGTATGTTGCCGTGTGTGTTGCATACGGTCAGACGCTCGCGTTAACTGTGGGTCTTGACAGCTCGAGGCCATCAACCAGACCAAGGTCAACATGACCGTCTGGCTTGGCAACTACCCCATTCCGACCGACCCGGCTCCATACTTAAGGCAACGTGACGCCATAGTCGAAGCATTGAAGAAGTACGGCACAGACCACGTCTCGGGCATCACAGTCGGCAACGAGTTCATGCTGAAGTATGTCTCCTACCTGTTGTGTCGTAACGCTAGAGCTCACGATCGCGCCCGTCTCGCACAGCTACCTGAACGCCAACGGCGCCACGGAAGCGAATAGCGCCGTAGGCGACGTCGGCGCCCAGCTGCTCATCTCGAACATCTCTGACACACGGACCACCATCGAAGGCCTTGGTCTGAGCAAGACGCTGCCTGTCGGGACGGCCGATGCAGGCGCGTACTTCAACACCGAAGTGCTAGAAGCGGTCGATTATGGCATGTCGAACATCCACGCGTGGTTTGCCAACGTGTCGATCGACCAAGCCGCCGGCTGGGTGAACGAGTTCTTCCAGGACACCAACGTGCAGCCTGCTGCCCAGCTCACGAACCACCCCAAATTCTACATTGCGGAGACGGGTTGGCCAACAGCGTCCAAGGACGCTGGTAACGAGAGCAACGGGCCGTCCATCGCGTCCGAACCAAACCTCCAGGTTCGTCGGGTTGTATTTTTTTCGTGTTGTACTGAGCTGGCTGACGTGATGGATGTGAATATGACAGATATTCCTGGACACGTTCGTCTGCCAGGCAAACAACAACGGCACTGGTTATTTCTTCTTCGAGTACTTCGACGAGACGTGGAAGGACGTAGAGTTCGGCGGCGTTGAGGGCCACTGGGGCCTTTTCTACTCGAAGTGGGTCATCTGTCATTCGTGTCTCACGCTTTTGGTTGAGGGTGCTGACTGCTGTGCACGATCTGTAGCCGGACCCTCAAAGACATTACGATCCCTACATGCTGATCGCGCATATAACCTGGTTTGATTACCTTCGCAATCTACTGCTACCCGGACTAGCGATACCTCCTTCGCACATTGTAGCCTCACCAGCCCGCGCGCCGTTGCTGGATTCTTTTCACTCCAGTTTGGTTATGCTTTGGGTTCTTGCGCTCGGACGCTTCTCTTTATCACTTTTGTTTTGCTTCCTCCGCGTTTTTGTACCGCTTCCGTCCATCGATTTGCCCCGCACGTCGGTCTTCCGCCCCCCTTCATTCGCGTGTTCTCATCACCTTTGACTTCTGCAGCATACCATTACACACGGACAGACATTCCCGGATCGGAGCCCAGTTGGCGCGCGCTCCGCATCCATCGCACTCGTTTCATACACACCGCCACGGTCAACTTACTTACTCTATGACTTGCAGATTTAGCCAGCCCCGGTCTGGCAGGCATGCTTGCCGGCCGCGCGGACGCGGGAAGGTGACACACGCGCGCGCGTCTTCACGCTTCTCGGACAGTACTGGTCTGCTGGACACACAGTTGTAGTTGTGATATGCCTAGTAGTAGTACGTGTCTTTGCTGTTACAGGAATTCTAATGGACAAGCCTCCGCGTTTCGCACTCTGTGCCTCCGCGCGCCGGAGCGCCGTCACATAATATTGCTCACAATTTACTAGGTTGCCTCACCGTTCACCTCATGACCCAGCTAATTTGAATCCATACAAGCGCATACAACGTACGAGGTACGTGGCTTGTCATTTACATTGCGCCTGCTTACGGGCGCCGATGTTCTGACATGAAGTTCTCTTCCCCTCCGCGGCTACCGAGGGTTCCAGGCTCGGTTCCTTCCCGAGGGGCCACGCGGTCACGTTCTAGGGCAATTATACGCGTTTCGTGGATGCGTGTCAATGCTGCTGCTAGCTTCGGGGGCGCCGCCGAAGAGGGCGAAACGCGGACACGAGCTTACGACAGCTGGCGTTGTCGCTCTCTTCTCTGTATTGATCATGAGAGGCTTGGGCCGACACCAGGAACGGGCGCACGATCGCTTCTGAAGCGCGGCCGTTCGTTGCCATGATCCTCCTTGTGACCGCCGGCATATCCAGGATTAAGTGCGTCTAGGTTCAAGACCCGAACGCTACCAAGTCATGAAGCGCAGTGTTCGAGACAGCATTCGAGACAGGTATGTAGATGCGATTCCAAGGCAACCTTGCGGTCTACTAGCTGACCAGAAGTATCGCAGATGCGCCACGCGTTGAAGGTCTCGGTAGTGCGCCCAGAAACTTTGGATGTACCAAGCAAAACTGTTTCACTCCTTTATGGATGTATCGGAGTTCGGGGCCGTCAACGCCGCTTGTGTAGGCCATCAGCTGTGCTGGATGATTAAATACATATTGATTCCCGGTGAGTGTGGTCTTCGCATCGACGTTCGCATACGTCATATGTTCGGAACACGGTTTCATCAACAACTTGAAGGCCAGAGTCCGTTTGCAGTTGCTGGACGTCAGTTTGCAACTGGATATGCAGCCGCCGCTAAATCTAGCTATGCATATTTTCCGAACGCGGAAGCTCGTCTCGACGTGTACGTCTTACCTTTCGGGGGATTGTTCTCCCGATTTGTGAAGACATCTCAAGTGCGATGAGCCACTACCTTTCATCGAAGACCAGTCCTACTACCTTGACCAAAAATAGTTGCAATGGAAGGCCGGGTTCGGATGGTGGCAGCGCAGATTCATGGCATCCGCCTCGCGAACATTCTGTGCCATGGGCACAACACCGAAACCAACACCATCCTGGTCCTACAACCTACTCCCTGTCTGACTCAACCTTTATTTAATGGGCCACCTCATGTGCAGGAATATCAATTCATAGCATGCGCTTATATTGTTTCCCCGGGCCTGAGCTCGAGCGGATGCACACTGGGGCAAACCTCCGACGGCGTGCACTGCCGTCTTGGAGCAGAGAAGAAGTCGGATTGGGCCACGCGATGAGCGGACACGGAGGCAGACCGGTCACTGGCTTCACCCGGGTGGGCAATCGCACGCAATAATCACCGATCATGAGTTGGAGGCACTCAGC
This sequence comes from Ganoderma meredithae, assembly GCA_022814645.1. NCBI lineage: Eukaryota > Fungi > Basidiomycota > Agaricomycetes > Polyporales > Polyporaceae > Ganoderma > Ganoderma meredithae. The sequence continues at coordinate 157,203 of JAKLMY010000016.1, forward strand.
CGGGCGTCTGAGCGTGTCGCGCGGACCAATCAGGACCAATGTTCCTGCGACGGACTTGTGATACTCCCTCGGCTCCACCCCGGCCTTGGCTTATTGCTGAGCAGCAGTACTGAAGGGACGGTGTCGCGTCGTATTCGTCTCGGCCCACCTCCAAGTGCCTTAATGCTCTGACACTGGCAGCTTTCTTCGAGTTCACATCGGGGACAACCTGGTCACTTGACAAACCCCGGAGCACTCTCGGCTCTTTCGAACAGAGAAACTCTGATTCCGCTCCCCGGCAGCAAGACTCCTCCGACACACAGTGCCAAGCTGAGAATATCTTTGCCAGGACCCTGGGTTCAAGCTTCGTGCAAGAACGCCTGCACGCGCGTGAAGTATGCATTCATCCCCATTCATCCTCGCTTCTTCCTCGAGACGTGGCAGTGCGCGTTACGTATCAATCTATTTCACCCTTTAGACGCCGCGCAAGGCTAAAGCAGACGAAGACCAAGGCCGTCGGTGGCCGCGTAATGCCCTGCTAGTCATCCCTACGCCTTCTAACGGGGGACGGACCGACGATGCTTCTTATAACTGTCCATCGCCCTCGAAAGCAGCAGTAGACCTCATCGCGGCAACATGTTGCCACTGTCTCTCCCGCTCCTCCTTCTTGCTGCAGGGGCTGCAGCAGTGGTGCCCTACCAAGAGTATATCCACGCTCCTTCTTCTAGGACGATCCGTCCCATTTCTGTCTATCAACAAAGCGGCTCTGTATCTTCAGAAGCTGCTCTCCTCGACAACCGTGTCCCGTCCGGAGGGCGTCTCACCCTCCCCGCCTTCAACTCTTCGGTCACCTACGACTTCGGTAAGAACATCGCAGGTTGGGTTCACTTCAACACGACTTCCGACGATGGGATCCTCAGTGTCACCTTCTCCGAGAGCTCCCTGTGGGTCTCTTCCGAATGCAGCGACATGACTCGGGACGCCGTCCCGGATACGCCTATGGTGTTTAACTTGACCGGCGCAGGGCATTATGCTGCTCCCACTAACATGGAGCGCGGCGGGTTCCGATACCTCACCCTCGTCAACGTCGGTACCGACTCCCTCTCGATCGACGATCTTTGGGTATACTTCACCGCAATGCCTCACTGGCAAGACGACGCGCTCCGAAACTACACTGGCTGGTTCAACTCCAATGACGAGAAGCTTAACCGGTAAGCCCATTTGTGCTGTTGCTCTCCAGTGTTTCAACTGACGGCAATTACAGGGTGTGGTACGCTGGTGAGAACACATTAGTCGTAGCACGTGACCTTGACCTAGAAATTGACCTATGGAAATTTCACAGGTGCATACACGAACCAGCTGTGTACGATCGATGCGACCCGCGGCAACGCCATCATCTATTTGCCCGAGTTGACACCCGACGGCTTCCTCACTTGGTGGCTGAACACCACCATCACTAACGGCACATCTACCCTCGTGGATGGCGCGAAACGAGACCGGCTTGTGTGGAGTGGCGACATGGCCATCGCAGTCCCCGGGATTGCCGTCACCACGTTCGACCTTATCTCCGTCCAGAATGCCCTCGACTCCCTCTTCGTCCTCCAGGATGCTGACGGAATGCTCCCCTACGCTGGGTTCCCCTTCAACATCCTCAACGACGTTTCGTTCACGTACCACCTCTACGCTCTCATCGGCGTCGGGAACTTCTACCACTGGAGCGGCAACCAGTCGTTCCTGGCTGAGAAGTGGGACCAATGGAAATTGGGGATGGAATGGGCAGTCGCGCAGATCGACAACACAGGCCTCGCGAACGTCACCGCTCCTGATGACTGGCTCCGCTTCGGCATGGGCGGCCACAACATCGAGGCCAACTCCATCCTCTTCTACACCCTCAACCTCGGACTCGAGCTCGCCCGCAACCAAAACGACTCCGCGACGATCGACCGCTGGTCCCAGCTCGCAACCAGCATCCAGTCCGCCGCGATGTCCCTCCTCTGGCAGCCTGAAGTCGGGCTGTTCAAGGACAACGAGACCACCACGCTCGCGCCGCAAGACGGGAACGCGTGGGCGGTCAAGTCTGGGCTCGTCACGAACGCGTCGCAGGTGATCCAGATCTCGGAGGCACTGCAGGCGCGCTGGGGCCCGTACGGCGCGCCTGCGCCTGAAGCGGCGGATGCGGTGTCCCCCTTCATCTCCGGCTTCGAACTCGAGACACACTTCACGGCCAACCGCACGGTCGCCGCGTTGGCGCTGATCCGGAACATGTGGGCGGACTTCATGCTGGATGATCCGCGGATGACGAACAGCACCCTCATCGAGGGGTACTCTACGACCGGCGAGCTGCACTATGCGCCGTACCCATTCGACCAGGTTATCTCGCACGCACACGGATGGTCGACTGGCCCGACGAGCACACTGACGGTGAGTGCCAGAGTGCCGCTGCTGTCCTTTCTATACTTGACTGTGGTGCTCATGTGTTGGGCAGACCTACGTTGGTGGTATCCAACTGCTCACTGAAGCTGGTGCTACCTGGGCGATCGTGCCCCAGGTTGGCGATCTCACCCGCGTCGATGCCGGCTTCTCGACCTCGCTGGGCGGTTTCTCGTCCAAGTGGTCCTCGAACGCGACCGTGTTCCGACTCGAGATTAGCACGCCTGAAGGCACGACGGGCACCGTCGGCCTGCCTCTCCCCGGCAACCACACGTCGGCGACTTTGACCGGGACGAATCTCAAGGGTGCTGTGGTGAGAGCGGATGAGTCGGGGAGATATTGGGTCGAGGGGTTGGCTGGAGGGGACTCTGAGTTTGTTCTGGCCGTCTGTTAGTGACATTGTCAGCGACTCGCAATACCCATTTTGTTCTAGATCTCTTGATAGTGACGTAATGGATTCCCCATCGGATCGCTTCGGTGTGAAAACAGCCGTGTACTACGTTGATCCTATTGGGTCGTGCACCGTGCATCGCCTTCGAAGGTTAGGCAAGCAGCAACGCACCGTCACACCCTGTTCCGGCCATGAAGAAACTCATCTCCCTTTGCCAACTACGGCAAAGGTTTGGTCGAAAGAAGCGGCGATCGTTCAACCTGGCTTCGGTGGCAGGGCTGGCGGACCGAATCTCAGCACCACCCTTCTCTCAGGCTGGCAGCGTATCTCCCGATGCCCCAAGGCCTGGAACCACACTATTATGCGATACCTTCCAGCCGACGTACTGTACCTCATCCTGCATGAGCTGGACGTAGACAGCTTGCTCCGCTGCAAACAGGTGAGCCTCGTTCATTTCTGTCTTCAGGATCGTTTTGCTCAAAGCAGGCGTTGTAGGTGTGCCGTATGCTGAAACACTTTATAGAAGGAAGCGACCGACTGACACACACCATCGAACTCGGCATAAACGGGATGGTAGATGGGCCACCGACTGCTAGTCAGTCCGCTAACGAGAGACTGCAAGCGTTACGACAATACAACTCGCAGGTCTATGCTACCGTCCGGACGGCGCCCAGCGAAGGCGTCGACGAGTACTACTACAAGGGGAGCGACTGGTCGGAGGTGCAAAAGGCCGCCGCACGTCAGGGATGTTGTCCAACGGCATATGTTCGTGACCAAGGCCGAACGCTGGTAGTGGATGAATCACGTTTCGTTCAAGGAAGTTTGGATGTACAGAGGCGACTTGTCCCGCTCGAGCCTGGAATGGTACTGGTAGCAGATGATATCTCGCAGGACCTTCTGGTCGTGTACAAGGACAGGCCGGATAGTTTGTGGTAGGTGTCATGCGGTATAAAATGACCTTCATGTGTTAACACAATCTTTTGCCTGGTAGGAATAATGGGGTCTACTTACGCTCGTTAGGAGCATCGGTGGCAACCGCCCATCCAGAGGCTACGCTGGCCGTTCTCAAGAATTCCCCATTCTCCGAGCCGCCTCTCCACCTACTAGGGGACCATGATTATCGCAGGGCTAACATCATGGATGCGCAAGTTTATGGCCCGTATGTCGCATGGAAGGTGCCATATGATGACATGGAATCCACGTATGCGCTAGAGGTTTGGGATTGGAAGAAGGGGATCCTGGTATGGGTGAGTCTCAGCCCTTTGTTCGCCTTGAGATCTAGGGCAGCTGATAACCTCCTTTAACAGCACGGATGCTTCTCTAGTTTGTCAATATCCACATATACATTCATCGACACGGAGAACCTTGCCGTCGAGCTGTGGGGGAGAAATGTCGCTATATACCGCTTTTCGTCCCCTGAGGTCGACTCTGCCCGTTCGTCCTTCGACATCGACATCACTGGTCAGCAACCTCTCACAGCGGTCAACATCAACGACACAACACCGCTGTTGTTGCTCGGGCTCTTCCCTTACGCCCGGGATTGCCTTATCGTGGAGTCCGGTCTCTGCACCATTTCCCCGCTACCTCCGCCGTCCGCTCTGTTCTGGACCGACCCTATGCCAAGGACGGTCGTGGTACAATTCCACGTGTCCGCGTCCCCAAAGCTCCGCAAGCTGCTCGGCGATTCCTTGAATTCTACGTTCGTGGTGTTGATCCCGCAGTCCACCTTTCGTGAACTTCTCGAGCGTGCTTGCGCGACGACCGTGGTCGACGGGCCGCTGTATGTCCCGTGGCAGGACTGGGGAGAGCGCGGCACCGTCGTATTCAGGAGCGGGACATTCCCCGGGCAACCCCAAGTGGTCGAGCCGTACGCCAATAGTAGGATCGTTCCGTTTGGGCTCTCGGATTGCGGTTTTCACGCTCGGTAGAAGTGCATTCGACGATGGTGGATGTAAACCCGGTTGCCGCGGCGAGTTCCAATGGGAGGGGCAATGGCACCACGAGACCAAGGCATCAAAATCGATTCGATACGACCGATCTGGCGGATGGTCCTGAGCCATATATCCATACAGCACATCCTCGGACTTGTATAAATATCCAATGACGAAGCGCAAACCTGAGGAGAACCGTGGAATTTATGTCAGCATGTGTAGTCAGAAACCATCGTGAAGGATTCTTAGAGAATGCTTTTCGTTACCAAAGTGCAGGAGTAGGAGGCCAGAGACCTCGACCACTCCAGTGACCAGGTACATTGGGCAAAGAACACTAACTGAACTGGAACTAAACTGGTCTCCGTGAAACCGTCGATGTGGAGTCAACAGTGGTTAAAACGGCAGTGCGGCTGGAGACCGACGGAATCCAAGCCGAAGCTGCCGCGGGTTCCAGCAAAAGCAGGGGAAGTGAAGGGCAAGCAATGCGCTCGATCGGATTCATCCGGCTCTGGGTAGCAAACTCATCAGAATCGCCGAAGCCCATGTCTTATCAGATGTACATCCATTAGCTCGGCTACAATGGATCTCAGTCCGGCGGAAGTGGAGGAAGGAGAGGATGGATGAACGAATCGCGATTGAGAGTGTGATACACCGGTGGACATTACAAACCGAATGACAATAAATCGAAACAGCGTTGAGGTTGTGCAGCGTCGTATATCGGGTGATAGCCGTGAAAAATACAGAATAGAGATACACGCCTTCAGATGTCGTCGATGTCGACCTCCTCGTCTTCGCCGAACTCGAATGTGCACTCGCCGTCCTCCTCGCCGAAGGTCTCCGTCTCGTTGATCTTGGCGTTTTCGGGGAGCTCGCCATACGCTTTCACTGCAAATACAGAGGGCATTCAGCTCCGGGAGCCATCGGAGGATTACCGCGGCAAGGCGCGGATCGGAATGAGGGAACAGACGTACGACTACGGGCCTCATCCGCGGTGTATTTGACAATGACATCGGCCTTGTCGTCCTGGAAATCACGAAGGGAGAGAAGGATGATATCCCCCTGGTTGATCCACACCTGACGGTACAGAAGGTCGTCGCCCCATTATTAGGAATGCTTCGTCAATTCACGGGGTATTACACGCACCTTCTTCCGCATCTTCCCCCGAATATGAGCCAGACGCTTCTCGCCATCGAAGCACATCGCCTCAAGGCGGCCATTTCCAAGCATCTTCGTGACCTGAGCATACTCCTGTCCGTCTTCGCGGAAAACCAACTCGCGCTTGTCGTCGTCGTTCTCGTTCTTTCCACGTCTCCGGTTTTTACCACCCTGTTGATATGAGAAAATGAGATGGAGTACTTTTGACCGAAAGGAATCTTTGGCCAACCTTTCCCTTGTTCTAAACCCCAGATCTTAATCAGCGCAAAATAATGTGCAGATCCTCAGCGAGTCTCACCTTCGGCATGCTAGGCGAGTTTTTTGTCGAAGCTTCCTCGGTTCTCTAGTGGTAGATAGTGTGCAATATGGCCAAGAGGCAGGTAGAGAGGGAGTCTAGTGAAGAAGGGAGAGAGGACGGCAGTGAGGGAAGAGAGTCAAGGGCTCTAAGGCCCTTCAGGCTCCGAGGCGGTCCCCCGTGATGTGACCGTGACGCATTGTCACTCCAGCTTCTCAGACCGCGTCCTGGGCCGGGGACCGCCCTAACACGCATCGTCCACCACACTCAGACCCATCTTTCTCCCCGTTCCTCAATCGACCGCATAACAACATGGAGCACGAAGTCGACGGCTGGATTGCGCAGCTCAGCCAATGCAAACAGCTGTCTGAGGCCGACGTTAAGCGACTTTGCGACAAGGTGCGTTAATCCCTCCCTGATGCACGATAAGGCGAGACGCCACCGGAAGGAAGGCGTTCTCGCCATCGAGCTGCATCCTCGATGTACGCATAGGCACTGACAAGTTCTTTGACCCGGGTTGCTGCTAGACACGGGAGATTTTAATGGAGGAGTCAAATGTGCAGCCCGTGAGATGTCCGGTGACAGTCTGCGGGGATATTCATGGTCAATTCGTACGTCCTGAATACTTCTAACGTAACCTCGTCTTCATGTCCGACACACTGCCTCGCTTCATCACGACCCGATGGTTTTCGCCTCGCTGCCCTCAACATGCGTATCCAGCATGATCTCTCAGAGCTGTTCCGCATCGGCGGCAACTCCCCGGACACGAACTACCTCTTCATGGGGGATTACGTTGACCGAGGCTACTACTCCGTCGAGACGGTCACCCTCCTTGTAGCCCTCAAGCTCAGGTATCGCGATCGAGTAACAATTCTCCGTGGAAACCACGAATCGCGGCAGATCACGCAAGTGTACGGCTTCTACGACGAGTGCCTCCGCAAGTATGGCAATGCAAACGTGTGGAGATACTTCACCGACCTCTTCGACTACCTCCCCCTCACCGCCCTCATTGAAAACCAAGTACGTCATCCGTTTTGGTGTCTTCCTCGACTATGTTCGCTCTGCATTCCCCTACGCAATCCTCCAGCACACGACTGGGAGCGTTGCGGTGCAATTATTCCCCAAGGCTCACCCACGAACGTCTCAGACGGTTCTTGCATGTTTTCATCCGTTGCCCGGTCGACCGAGGCTCTTTCCATACATCCATCAGGGGTGTCAGGAGGTCATCAGTGCTTCCATGTCATGAATCACAACAGGTCCTTCCGGGGAGGCGCACTTACGTCCCGCCAGCCGACTACGATCGATATCGAGGCATCGCGACCGTTTATCCCCCTAATTGAGAGTCTACAAAACATGGGCGCCCACAAAGCCAGACATATTCACAGTTGGCGCTAGTTCTGACGATGCTTGCCAGATTTTCTGCCTTCACGGAGGTCTATCACCATCCATCGATACTCTGGACCACGTTCGAGGCATCGATCGTGTTCAAGAAGTACCTCACGAGGGCCCCATGTGCGACCTTCTCTGGTCCGACCCAGACGACCGGTGTGGCTGGGGTATCTCACCCCGTGGTGCGGGTTACACGTTCGGGCAGGACATCAGCGAGGCATTCAATCACAATAACGGGCTCACTCTTGTCGCGCGGGCGCACCAGCTTGTCATGGAGGGTAAGTTTACATAAAAAGGAGTTTGGTTGGGCGCAGTCCGACTGACGGGTTCTGGTTCTTGCTTCCTCTTAGGGTACAACTGGGGTCAGGACAGGAACGTGGTCACGATCTTCTCTGCACCAAACTACTGCTACCGCTGCGGCAACCAAGCAGCGATCATGGAGATTGACGAAAAATTATCCTACAGCTTGTACGTTGCCTCTTGTCCTATGCGGTGTTCGAAGTTCACGATCAATTCATTTCAGCCTACAATTCGACCCTGCTCCCCGAGCAGGCGAGCCGCTTGTTACGCGCCGTGTCCCGGACTATTTCCTTGTGCGTGGCTACCACCCCTCGCTGATCGTCGTGGAGTTGTTGCTGATATCGACGTGCTGTCCAGTGATCTGCTGTCGTTCATCCAGTTCCGTTTGCACGCACTTCCTCGTGTCATTAGTACAGTACTTATCGTACATCAGTACTTTGTAGCTCCTCGTCAGACGTCCCGATCGCCAAGATGATACCTCGCCCGTGTACACTCAAATATATAAATGCAGACGTGCTTGTAAATGGTTAGACGGGAAAGAACGATGTAATACAGGGAAGTCTTCAGATACTGTGGTCTATGATGGGTCTCCTCTCCTGCGTGCTCTGGCCTGTGCCTCGTCCAATCATTCGACCGTTCAACTGGGCCCTACGGCGGGCTCTGGGGGGTGCGTGACGTGCGTATGGTCACAACCGATATCACGCCTCCATGGGCGCTTAACGATACGAGATTTCTAGAGGCAGCGTCTCGAGCATGTACGGACAGTCCGTTTGACCCCATCTTCCACCATGGCCGAACCACAGGCAATGTATGCGACCGACGAGGTGGGAAATCCGCGTCCTAAAGACTTTGAATTTGACGATCTAAACATATCTTCAGTACGGTCGCCCCTTCATTATTCTGCGGGAGCAGGCTAAGAAGACAAGGAGCCATGGTGTAGAGGCGATCAAGGTGCGAGGTCCCAGAACTTCGCCACACTTGATCCATCCTCATTCGTGTTCTAGTCACACATTCTCGCTGCCCGTACAGTTGCGAACATCATCCGCACTTCGCTCGGGCCTAGAGGTGTGTGTATATGCGCCTTGGGCTGGACTGGCGTCTCATCTAGGTGCTGCACCTTTTAGGTCTCGACAAGATTCTCATTTCCCCAGATGGCGAGATCACTGTCACCAACGACGGCGCAACCATCCTTTCGCAGATGGAGGTCGAGCACCAGGTCGCGAAACTGCTCGTGCAGCTCTCAAAAAGCCAGGACGACGAGATCGGAGATGGTACTACTGGGGTTGTCGGTACGTCTCCCAGTGAATGCTGTGTGTCCCCTTCGCCCAACCTCTTCCAGTCCTTGCTGGTGCACTGTTGGAGCAGAGCGAAGAGCTCCTTGACCGAGGAATCCACCCAATCAGGATAGCGGATGGCTTCGACCAGGCATGCGCGGTCGCCATCGAGAACTTGGACCGGATATCCGACCGAGTATGCTTCTCGCAAGCTGACACCTCAAATTTACTCAAGACTGCGATGACAAGTCTGGGAAGCAAAATGTACGCGTTTCGTATTCCTTTTCCTTTCAATTGCGCGTTCTGTCCATACAGCCAACCCTTCGCTTCCTCTTCCTCTTCCATCTCCTGTTTTCGTTTGGTCATATTTTTCCTGGCCTGTCATCCAAATGCTTATGGTTTTCTTTATGCAGTGTATCGAAGGAGCACCAACACTTCGCTGAGATTGCAGTGCAAGCAGTCATGGCGGTGGCAGACCTCGAGCGGAAAGACGTCCCCTTCGACCTCATCAAGGTCGATGGCAAAGTTGGTGGCTCTCTTGCCGACACCACGCTCATCAATGGCGTCCTCATCGACAAGGACATGTCGCACCCACAAATGCCGAGCACCGTTCGCGACGCGCGACTCGCGATCCTCACGTGCCCGTTCGAGCCGCCGCGGCCAAAGACGAAGCACAAGCTGGACATCACGAGCGTCGAGGAGTACAAGAAGCTGCGCGAGTACGAGAAGGAGAAGTTCCAGGACATGATCAAGTGCGTCAAGGACACCGGCGCGAACCTGGTCATCTGTCAGTGGGGCTTCGATGACGAGGCGAACCACCTGCTCATGCAAAACGATCTGCCTGCCGTGCGGTGGGTTGGTGGCCCAGAGGTCGAGGTGTGCTCTGTTTCTCGTGTCAGTCAAGCAGATGCTGATCGTTCGGGCAGTTGATCGCCATCGCCACCAATGGTCGTATAGTGCCCCGCTTTGAGGACCTCACGGCGGAGAAGCTTGGTCGCGCAGGTGTCGTTCGAGAACTCACTTTCGGCACGACACGCGACAAGATGATCGTCATCGAGGAGTGCGCGAACGCGCGGACGGTCACCGTCTTCGTTCGGGGTAGCAACAAGATGGTACGGACCTGTGTTCAGCTTGTGTCGAGTCTGTACTGACGCCTCGATCTCCCTATCCAGATTGTCGATGAGGCCAAGCGTGCACTGCACGACGCGATCTGCGCGGTACGCAATCTTGTCGTGGACGATCGCGTCGTCTACGGCGGTGGCGCGGCCGACATCAGCTGTTCGCTCGCCGTGGGCAAGGCCGCCGACTCGGTGCGTGGCCCGTTTCCTCGTTTGATGTTGCAACGCAAGAATGGTGCCCTGTTGACGCTTCGCGCTCCGACTGGCTTGTAGATCCCGTCGATCGAGCAGTATGCGATGCGCGCATTCGCCTCCGCGCTCGACTCAATCCCTCTCGCGCTCGCGGAGAACAGCGGCTTGTCGCCCATAGAGACCCTCGCGGAGGTCAAGTCACGGCAGGTGAAGGAGGGGAACCCTACGCTAGGCATCGACTGCTTGGGTAAGGACGAGAATGGTGCGTAGCTAGTACCTGGTTGTTTGTGCGCTCTCTTATGGGAGCTCCGGCGCTCCACAGACATGAAGAAGCAAAATGTGTACGATCCCCTGATCTCGAAGAGGCAGCAGTACCTCTTGGCGACGCAGCTCGTGCGGGCGGTGTTGAAGATCGGTAAGTCGAGCTGTTTTACTAGGTAGTGCTGCGCAACGCGTTGACATTGTACATCATAGACGATGTGATTGTATCTGGGGAAGCCGACGCAGAGTAATCCAATGTAAATTAGACGGGTACACTATTACATCCACCTTCAGTCAGTCAGACACGCGTTTCCACAGGTTGTGTTGGCCTTGTCACTGTCGGCCTTGTGAACCTTGAATCGGTCATCCTTGGATTTGGCCAAACATCATCAGACAATGATGATATAAATTCAGAATTCTTTTGTTCTTAAATGGTTGACACAAACTCTGGGTTTAGGATTCAGGCAACTGTTGTAGTTGCAATGACAATTGGCACTCGGTGCATGGGTTTGCCTCGTCTCATCCTAACTTCCATTGAATGAGGTTCAGCTATAATTGTATTGCACTGCCCGAAAAGTGAGCAGTTATATAGGATTATGTCGTCATTTCATCCACGATCTCAAGTCGCACCTCTTCCCATGGATACGGCTTGGGACATCTACGCACGCAGGCTCATGCCCCTCGGATACGGGCAACCCCTTGTGGGGGCCGGAACCCTCTTCGACGTTCGGCGAGATCCATGTAGAGACGTAGGACACCTTCGAGACGGACGCTTCCGCTTTCTGTTCAGCGCAGACGACGAGGCCAACTCGCAACAAGGAGTTCCCCATAACTTCGTGACCTTCGAAGTCCCTCGACCATCTCTTCATTGGCAAAACGAAATCACAGACACCCAGCTGCATAGCAAGACTATTCGCTCTGTCGAAATTGCCGCCATAGTCCCTGCAAGGTGAGATATTGCATGCGGTCATAAGGTTCATGTGTTGACTTAGTACGCTACGATAGTGAGGGTCTCCATGTCAAGAGGCGTCGAGGCCTCAGTCATCTCTAGGGCTGGACCTCAGGACCGAATCTCCACCTGGAACGATAGTCCGAGCCAGGACTTCAAGTATGACCAGTGCATCTTCCTCAGCTACTACAAAATGGAATATTGCCGGATGATACCACTACCTCGGATTATGCGGGCAGCAGCCGGGCCTCATACTCTACCTCACGATGACGACGATGACAATGGTGCACTGGCATCATCACTCTCTTCAACCAATTCGAAGGCCTCAGACTCTCAAAAGGAGTTCATCCAGACAGTAGGTACTGATGCGAGGACCAAGGTCATCATGCTCTAACTTCCACTTCCAACAGGGGTATGACCCTGTTAATGAAATCCTTGATTATATCCTTAAGATCTTGCCTTTCTTCCTACACAGGTTGACCCTAAATCGCTTACCATATGTGTTTCTCAACTAGGCGGATTCCACTGTTGAAATTGCCTGTGCTGAGGTTAGGGACTTATCCCGCTTGTTTACTTTGAGTTCCTTGGAACAAATGTTTCCAAAGTTCCACTGAGGACCTTCCTTTTTGTACCATCAGACCGCTGCCGACATCCCGAGCGAGATACAGGCCGCGTTGGAAAACCTGGCACCTCGTATAATTAGGGATGAGTCCGGTGGTCAGTCAAAATTTGCTTCTGTCACATGTATGCAACATCTAAGAGCATCACAGTTGGAGTGATTGATTTCTTACCCCAAGTCGGATCCAGTGGCAAGGTTTCCAATCCCTTGACCGCGCCAGTCTCCCTTCGAAACCATATTCCGAACCATGATAATTCGTTGCCAGAGTCTTCCCACAATCTGCGTCTACCCAGTGCTTCCCCGACGAAGGGCAAACACCCTGTTTCAGATATTCCCATGGAGATGCCAATACCACGTAAAGGGTCTCCCCCTACGACTGGGGGTCGCCCCGTGGACTCGAACATCGCATCGCTGAGACATCCCAAGAGGTTTCCAAACCCAATAACAGACCTATTGAAATTCTGCGCAAGGCGTAACAGACGCCCTTCCCTCGTTCTCAGCCCGAAGGAAGAACAAGCCTCTATCTCTTCCACTCAAACCTGCTTAAGGAAGCGGCGGGTAGACTCCGACCCACCGCTGCCAGAGACCAGAACCAAGCAGTAGAAGTAAATTTCTAACTGATGGTTTATATATCCGAGGACTGTTCACATGCAAGTGTTAGTAGGATATCCAAGCGCATTCTTTCTTGGACCGATCTGTCGTCGCCGCTAGTCGATCCTGAGCCGTTCCTGATATCAAAGTCGAGTGCTTGCTCGAGGGTTCTGCGCCACCCTCTCCGTAGATTTGTATTCATTCTGGAAGACTGCGGTATGTAAATCGGATTCAAAGGTGGACCCTGGGCCATTTGCACAGAGACGTCGTTTTGCCCTGAATGCCTTTTCTTTACTGCCTATCTTCGGTGATCAGACCTGCAGGAAGCAAGTCAAGGCAATCATAGACCCGCGTTGATGAGAATATGTGCGTTTTTCATAAGCACAAAACACAGGATCCTATAATGTTCTTGAAACTTCAAGGTTGCAACGTTCGGGCTGAAGGGGAAACGGTAATATTGAAAGGCATGGATCATATCCGCTTGTTGTACACTGATGAGTCACTGGCCCATCATAAGCACCGTCTGCATATTCGGGGTACATCCCTTTTCCCTCATGAAGTACTCCACAATATCGCGTGCGTCGCATCTCACCGCCGTCTTCAGCATCTCCTGGCTGACCATCACCCTGTCCCCAAGTTTCCGCTTCTTAGCACTTCGCGGTTCTATGTCGCCAGAGCGACCACGTTTCTTCCCCGCCGTCACGACGTCTCGCTGGTAAGGACCTTCACGCCGTTTGTGCTGCTCCCCATCGGACTGCGCCGACCCAACGCCTCCGATAGAACCATCTCGCTCGATGAGCATCCGCACGAGCGGGAGACTCTTTCGTCGAATCGCCACCGTAACCGCGAGGTTGTCCTTGTATCCCGGTGACGCCTCGTGTGCAAGCAGAAACCGGATAAGGGGAGTGAAGTTCGCATAAACCGCCCGGGTCAGCGCGTAACCGTCGTTCGAATTCGTCAAGATCGTTGGCACTCGCTCGTGGCCGTACAGATATCGCAGAAGTGGGAGGGGTTCGTCCTCGTCCGTCCACGGTCGCTGTCCTGGGACGTCGCGGGGAGCGAGGTCCCGAAACAGCCTTCGAGGAAGCACCGTCAACGGCCGGTGTGGGCCGTCCTTTGGCATCGTGGGTGGGTAGCTCGGATTGCGGAAGATCGCGTCGAGGACGTCGCGGGTGCAGATGGGATATCGGAGGGCCTTAGAGAGGAATCCGAAGGCTCGCACACTCGCAGACTGTGCTGCGAGTTCGCAATAGGAGGCTATGAGGTATTCGGCGTGTACTGTCGCGGGCGCAGACTTGAATACCTCGTACAGGTACTTGCAGGTGAGTGGAAGAGCAGGGGAGGTCGCATAGGCATGAATGTCATAGAGCAGCTGTAAAGCTCGGTCTTGACCTCAGCGTCAATCTGAGGTTGATGACACACGCACCTCGACAGGGAGGTGATCCAGGGCAAGCACCCGGCCACTCATCCTCGTCGCTCAAGAGAAAGGTTCTCTCCTAGAAGCGCCCGAAGGCGGAGTGACGCTGTCCAGTCACGACTTTGTCAGACATCGTCACATCCTACCAAACGCCCATCTGGACCACATCGCAACACGCTTGTCACGGCAAACACTTCATCTTCCTTCGTCCATTGTTTTAGCCCACAATTAACGTGTCCCTGAATAGTATAGTATAGTTCCATGTTTTTCAGCCAACTGTGGCTCTAGTCCATAAAAGCCCATTTCTGGAAAAGCAGCAAATCTCAAGGCTCGCCCTTCGTACTCTGCGAAGTTTCCTATATATACCCGCTTTCATGAGAGCTTCAGGAGATCCAAGTGGATGGTCGAGGAACAAGTGCTAGAAATAGACGCCATTGGCGCTAATGCCACGTGTTTGGGGACAAAAATAGAAGGAAAGCAAGTGGGGATCATGACATGATGCTTGTGATGCATGATGCAGTCTGGCTGCAAGCCTCTGGCGGCCTCCTTCCCGTCCACGACCCACACACTTCCCTCGGGTTCGTTTGGCCTTTTCGAACCCTCGTACCTTCTCCATCTTACTGAGTGGCGGCGGCGTCGTTGGCATTTTTTCCACTCCGGCAAGTTCTGACAGGTCATTTGGCAGGTTGCGACGATGGACGAAGAGCAGTCGAGGCTGCTTCAGCCGACAGCCGACAATCTCGCTTCTGTCAAGGTCTTCCCGCTTATACCAAGTCTGAAGAAGGACATAGTCGTGAGTCGTACTCTCTTGAGGAATATCTGGCTGGTCTTCATTCGTCGGTCTGCGGTAGAGTAACGTCGGTATGTGCAATCCGCATCCACCCTCAATATTCGACGCATCGCTCACGCGCAGAACGAAGACACCGCATTAACATGGGAGTATGTGTCTTTCTTTGGATGTCAGCAGGAGGATACACGACTCATGCCAACAGGCAACTGACCGCATCCGACATCAATTTCGCTATCGTTCGGCCTTTGGTCTTCAAGTACTCAAAACTTGACAATATGGCCGTCGTGTATGCGTGCTTCGTCGTGCGGTCCCACTTCTTGTCAGAGGCGGAGGACAATCTGGCATTCTCTGGTGTGCTTCTGTCCCGTGCTGCCCTCTGCGAAATTCTGGCTATGAAGTTACTCGGCACATTTGCTTCCGGCCCGCTTCGCGTCGCAACCGTCCTTACTGCAAGCTGGAACCCTCTCGCTGGAGCATCGGAAGGCATCATTGAGGAAATCAAGAGCATGGTCGGGGTGGACGGAAGTTACGACCCACAGTGTGCCCTCGAAGTCCGTCCCCCTCAGAGGCCACGTGCAACATGTCTAACATACCTTTACTGTTGTATTGTAGATGGCAATTGCTACCGAATCCAAAGCGTTCCTAGCGTCGCCCTTGGTACAAACGGTCGTGAACGATATCTACTCTGGGCGGATGGTTTTCTCGATGACGTCAAAGCGGTCCGTCCTCGCGGACAACTACAAGCCACGCAGTATCGAAGTTTACGACGTCCGCAAGGCCCCGTTCTTGGATCACTATCGATTGCGTGTTCCTCGCTACGGCGCGACACTCGAATTCATCAACTTCGCGCTGCTCTTGACGACCTTCCTGTTATGCCTTTCAAGTGTGTCCAAGCGTTGACGTCCGTAATGCGAAGCTGCTTATGATCATATTAGCGCAGGATCTGAACACCATGAACACTTTTGAGAAGATCTTTATCGTGTTCGCTGCCGCTTTTGCATTGGAAGAGTACACCGCGTCTAAGGAACATGGCTGGACTAGTGAGTTTTACACTTGACGCTCCCAAACGAGTATCGGCTTAACTGTATCTAGTCTACATCGCCAACGTGAGCAGGTAGTGAAGAGCCTCTCGTGCAATACTGACAAATAGTAGCTCTGGAACGTCTTCGACTCCTCTTTCATCGTCATCTTCCTGGTCTATCTCGGGTACCGGCTCAAAGGCTTGCATACCGGAGACGGTGAGTATCGACTGATGGCTATATGCATGCTGTGCTGACACCAGCTGATACCTGACAAATAGCGGCGTCATCTGACTTTGCATTCGACGTCCTTGCGTGCGGAGCTTGCATCTTATTCCCAAGGTGCGTTTCCTTCAAGCCCACATCCCGGAATTTGCTTGATTCCATGCAGGCTGGCGTTTTTCGCTGTATCAAACAACGTGGTAGTCTTGTATGCGTTATATTCTGAATTCAGGTGGTTGTTGCTGACGGAACGACAGGGCACTGCGTTCGATGATGGCCGAATTCCTCTTCTTCATCGGCATCGCCGCGATCTGTTTCTCCGGCCTCCTTTTCACGCTCCACAACTTATGTACGCATTTGCCTCCTTTTCAGCATGTTGGCAGGCTCTGACTTCAATACACTCCATGGGCATCATAGCGGCAGAGTCTGGCAAGTGGTCCGTGAAGAGCATTGCCTGGTTGATGGTGCAGATCTGGTTCGGGAACACGTACCTCAGTTTCGCGCAAGCTGAGAGTTTCCACCCGATCTTCGGGCCTGTGCTCATGACGATGTTTGCGGCGCTGTCGAACACGCTCCTGCTTACCAGTATGTTCAGAATAAGAGACTGCAAAGTTTGGCGTACTGATGTTAGGCAGTTCTCATCTCTATCCTTTCGAACACGTTTGCGAGGATCGATACCGTCAGTCTACAGTCGTTCCATGGATGGAAATACACTGACTCCTCTTGTAGAATGCCAAGCAAGAGTATCTCTTCCAATACGCCATTTCCACGATTGAAGGGTGAGCGTGCACGCCACAAGCACTGACTGCCATGAGATAGACATTTTCATCGTACAGAGTGAAGGACACTCTGTTCAGCTACCAGCCACCATTTAATATGCTCGCATTTGCAGTGCTCTGGCCTCTGAGTTTCGTCCTCTCGCCCAGAGCCCTGCACTCGGCGAACGTTTTCCTGATCAAGCTTACGGTGAGCCGATCCCGCCTCGCCTCCATCCTTCCGGCTGGAGCGGCTCACGGTGTGTTTCCAGTCATTCCCGCAACTCATCGTCATCGCGATCTACGAACGCTTCCTCGCCCGCGGCCAGAAATGGCGCACAGCAAGCTCCGAGCGTGCGCACAACCTCTACAACAGCTTCTCCCGCAGCGTCAAGCACATGCCGCTCCTCGACCTCCTCGGCTCGTCCACCATGGACGTGCACGAGGCGATTTTCGACGTCGACATCCTTGGCGCTGAGGAGGAGGAGGACCTCTTCCCCGACGAAGACGAAGAGCATACTGAAGACCTCAACTACCCCCACGACTTCCCCACCCTCGAGAGCGCCAAGTCGCACGACTCCCTCTCTCTGCGACGCCGCTCTCCGCTCCGTCCTTCGGGCTCGCGCACGCCGCCGCCGCCCCCGGCAGCGGACGAGCTCCGTCGCACGATGAGCATGTCGCTTTCCCCGCGCAAGTCGCAACGCAGCCGAACCCCGCGGCGCAGCGCTGTGGGGACCCCTTCCGGGGGCCTGTCGCCCACGTCGTCGCCCCGCCTGCGCGGCGCGGCGCTGCCTGCGATCCACCCGCCGAGCGCGGGCGAGGTGCCGTCGATGGGCCAGCGGAGCCCGCTGGGGGCGCTGTTCGGGTCAAAGCGGGAGAGGGTCTCGGTGGCGTCCGTCGCGGGCGTGGAGGCGGGCGTGAAGAGGATGGAGGCGATGGTGGAGGTGATGAAGCGACTGCCGGTGAACAGGCTCAAGGAGGAGATGAAGGAGCTCCAGGTACGTCGCGGGCATTCGCATTCTCTGCCGTCGCTGCCATCTGTGGGGCAAGTATCGTTGTCCTGTGTACTGGATACTGACTGTGTTGGGTGGGCATGATGCAGGAACGGCAGGCGAGGATCGAGAACTTGCTGATGATGCTGACGCGCGGGATGCGGAACGATACCGGGCACCCGTCGTCTATTCGGCATGACACACTGTGATGGGTGGTGGTGTATGCGGGGCACCGACGATCGGTGTCGCTCACTGGTGTCCCTGCAGAGCAGGATAGGTGTATTTATCCGCCCATTCCTTGAACCATTCTTGGCCCGATGGCCAGGACGCCGGACCCACCGAGCTGCTACGATGCACTGATGTGTCACACTTTGGGGGCGAAGATTACGCAGCATGGGAACATTGACATTTCACAACGGACAACACGATAGCAACTTACATACCCCCAACCCCCTTGTTGAATTCGACGAGCAGCAGTATTTTGTAGACACCGTTTATTTTATGGCCCTCATTCCTTCTGGACCAACAACGGCTGGTCTCGCGGGAAGTGCAGAGATTGTGGGTCATCCCCGGACCTGACTTCACTGAGTACAACGCCGAACAGCCAGATGACACCGATGATACTCCCGAACACGGCGAACTAGGGCCACCATGTCCTGTCACCTGGCAGATGTGGCGTTGTACAGCGTGCGTGGACAGCCGGCTTGGAGGTCTGCCGGCTTGGGCCCACCGGGACGATTCATGGTAGAACCTAAACGTCGGGCGGGTCGGCCTTGCCGGTGTTCGTGCCGCACTGGCAGGGGCTCGGGAAGGTACGTACGAGACAGTCCATGCAGTGGAGCGGCGCAGGGGAGAGTCGACACGTGGACGCTAGCACAAGGGTATGTACAAGCTCATAGATGTCGTGGCTGTCTTGTCATTGACATTCATGACATGAAAATAGGATCAGGGCGTTGAGTGCCGTACCTGGTGTTAGCGAGAACTCCGTCACCGAAACGAGGTGATAAGTGAAGAAAAGCTAATGCTTAACCACACTATAGGTATTTCCACTTCCTCAACTGCTGCCAATGAGCCCACAGGCCACGAATCCTATCAGCAATGCCTACTAACGGGATGATCACCAAGACACATGCGTCTTTGCGCTGCTATCGGAGGCTCGTTAGGTACGAACTGCGATGATCATGAACAAAGACTGACCACCGCCAGGCCCGCCGATCACAGACAAGAGATTGGTTTCCAACTTCCTATCCCGCTTCAAACC
Organism: Ganoderma meredithae; assembly: GCA_022814645.1. Classification (NCBI taxonomy): domain Eukaryota; kingdom Fungi; phylum Basidiomycota; class Agaricomycetes; order Polyporales; family Polyporaceae; genus Ganoderma; species Ganoderma meredithae. Next base: position 176,533 of record JAKLMY010000016.1, read on the forward strand.
CAGGTTTTTCTCCTGCAATCTCCGGCCTCATTTTCTCGACCAGCCGCGACTCTACGACAGTCATGGGGGCGTCTGAGTTCGAACACCTAGGCAGTACGACGGTGGCTCGTGGTGTTAACGTGCTTGGCGGGAACCACGCCCCTCGCAAACCCCCAAGCTTCCAGAAGCCCCGACTCCCGCTGCCCACATATGGCAGGCCTTGTCGCCACGGGTCAACGTTATCAACCTTCCCCACGCGCTATCTCGTCCACCCGTCGCCCCGATCGGGCAGGACGCTTGTACTCCTCCGCGCTCCCAAACAGGCAGGCGTTGTTGATCGCCCCGATGTTCCCACTCCTGCCTCGCCCTCGTGGCCATTCTCCGCGAGTCCGTAGTCGCCTCGTGTGGGCCCCTCGCAGCGGCACGGATATGAAAATTGGGCCCCGAAGAGAGGGAGAGGTTTGTCATTTGCCTGGGGGTGCGCGGTGCGACGGTGCCGATTGCGCCTTGGAAACCAAACCCCGGCGGCACCGTTCTTTGGCTTCTCCAGCATTCACGCTCCGTGCTACGCGAACACGCGGCAGGAGGGTTCGCGCGAAGTCTGAGCTAGTAGAACGCACGCCTAAAGGGTGCCGAACAGCCTGCGTGAGAGCCAGTGGGAGAAGGTCGACAACCACGAGAACCATGCAAGAATGATTGTAGTATGGGGTACGTGGTACAACAGCATTAAGGCGGGAATATACGGTAGACATAATGATAGGGCCATAACCGCGCGGTGCATGTGCAGTCCTGCACGCACGGGGAAATACGATTACGGACAAATAAAAGAGCAAGAGCTGCAACGACGTAAGGAAGAGCAGAACCAGCAGGTTCCCGACGTCACCCATGCATAGCGAGATCGCTAGCGGTGTCTGAACGCGAGGAGACGGTGAGAGCGAAGGGAAACATGGAGAAGGTTGATGGTACATATTAGCCTTAAGAATAAGTTGGGGGACGATGCATGCACGATGAATGGTTGTATAGACGTGCGGTCTGGGGTAGTGAGATGGATATGGGGAGGGAATCAGTATGGGTGTGTTCACAATGCAAGTCATGTCGAACGAAGCCAGGAAAAAGGGGGACAGATCCGGATCCAGCAGAGTCTCGATGAACAAAAGGAGATAGAAGGAAATCACGGCTGCAACAGGAGGACGATGTCACCGCGTCGACTCGCTTGAGCGATTTTGGCGTTGGGACCCGTTGTCTTGGCTGTGCCCGCTGAGGGAGGGTATAGGTGCGTGGGTATGCATGTACTGTTGTAGGTCATCCTCGTTTAATGGGGACCCAGGTCGTGAGGGGTGGACTGTCGTCGATGTGGGGATGAGGGTGTTGGTTGATGACTGGATAATTTCTGATCCTTCCGACTCGTCTTGGTGGAGACCGTTTGTGAGCGGCTGGTTATGTGGGTAGTAAGAAATTCTCCGGCTCTGGGAGAAGTCGTAAACGGTGAACCTGCGTGAAAGACATCAGTCCAAGGCGTCTGATAACGCTGAGGGCAAACGCACTGTTCCTCCAACTGGCGCAGCTCCGGCTTCATCTTCTCAAGGTCGGGGTTTTGTTTCCGTTTCGAATGTGTCAACGGCTTCTCGACCATCAAGAACTCGTCAAGCTCATGAGAGACGTCGAAGTTCGCCTTCTTCATCTGTAACACCCAGGCATCAGTGATGGAAGACAAGCGAGTACGGTCTGATACATACATCAGGAACGAAAGGCGGCTGGGCCTCCTTGTTTTCCAGGGTGTCCCAGTCGATCGTCGACATCCATGGGTGATTACGGATGTCATCGATCTCAAGCTCTTTCCGGCAGCCAAGACGAGTCTTCGCGTTGCGGTCGAGGAGCTGTGAATATCTGTTCAAAATCATGATCAAAGGTAGGCTATGTCGAGAAACTCACGCCAACGATGAACTGCTGGCCCTCCTTGCTGCACTTGTCCTTCGCATTGGAAGGGAAACGAACAGTATCCTTGAGGATCGAGTGCTTCATCTTTTCGGCCGAGCGTCCGTCGAATGGCCGCCGGTGGAAAAGCAGCTCCCAGGCGACGACGCCCAGAGACCACCAGTCGCACGACCATGTGTAGCCCAACCGTCCGATCACCTCAGGAGCCATGTACGCCATGCTACCGGCGACGCTCGTGTGCATTCTACGCTCTGAGTAGTGAATGGCGACGTTGAAGTCGGTAATATGCACATGACCCATGGCATCGAGAAGAATGTTGTCGGGTTTCAGGTCGCTAGGGGACGACGATCAGGCCCCCGGCGGCAAGAGGCTGTGAAGAATGGCAGACGCACCGATGAATGATCCGTTGTTTGTGAAGGTATTCGAGCGCTGAGGAAAGCTCAGCGGTCCAGAATCGCACGACTTTCTCCGGGATGTATCGTAGGCGTTCAAGGTGGACTGCAAACTTCAGTTAGTAAAGTCTCGCGGTGTTGTAGGCAAACAACGTACATCGCAAGTCTCCTCCGAGCATAAGGTCAAGAACGAAGAAACAATTCTCGTCATCTTGAAAGGCATAGCGCAAATTCACGATAAATGGGTGGTCAATCTAGAAAGCAATGTGCATCAGCTCGTGCACATGGTGGTTTGATGATGATGCGCGAATTGTACAGATGGTGCAACGGTGACAAGAGGACGCGCCGGCGAGGCTCACGAGCAACAGAACGTGAGAAGGAGTGGCGAAGCCTGTGCATGCTACGGCGTCCAGTAGACGCGAAGTCAAAACAACTCAGGGAACGAATAAGACTTTCATAATATGCAGGAAGGTGTCACATAGAGCGAGGAACAAGCTCTGAGTTAACAGATTGCCTCAGGGAAATGGGGGTGTGGGAGCAAACTTTCTGGACAGCTCCGAAGGACTCGCAACAATCTTGGTAACGGCAGAGCACCGCACGACCGGTTGCTCGACCATTGGCAGGCCACGATTGTGCAAGACAGCGCGCGCAAAAGGAAGCGTCCAACAGCAGTTCCACGTCAACGTACGTGCCATGAAACCACTCAGAGGAGCGACGTGGAAGAAGAAGGGCGGAGGGGCAAGGTACGAAGACAAACGTACCTCCTCCAGTAATCTGCGCTCCTGGATAATGTTGGCTACAGCTCTCTGCTTGATGCACCGGGCTTTATCAATGTATTTGAGCGCATATAGCTTTTTGCTCTTCTTGTGCTCGACGACTCGAACCTGTGCGATGATGACGGGGAGTGGTGTGAGCAGGTGTGCAGGGGAGTGGTGGAAGGGAAGCATACCTTGCCGAAAGCACCTTTGCCGACCGCACGGTGGAGGTCGAAGTGGTAGAGGTCGACCTCGGCGTCGAAGTTGGTGGGGTCAGAGCAACAATTCCCCATTAGTCAAAGGCACTGGAAGAGACGGACACTTGAAGAGGGGGAGGGGGTTATTGGCGAACAAGTACAAGAGAGACCAATTAGTAGACTTGCTCCGGCCCCACACAAGGTTCGCAGGCGCCCGCTGGGATCTGCCGCCCGGGCCATCGTCCGGGGCGATGCCTGGGCCCCACTCGCTCGGCACGACCACATCCCCGGCCCACATCCACCTCGTTTCCCTCGCTTAGCCCCCTCCGCCACCTACTGCCACCTTGCAACGCCCCACAGCCGAGGCGTTGTATCGCATATACTTGCTCCCATGCCTGTCGCCCTCTCCACGATCCCGACCCTCCGGGAGCTATACAAGTCTGGCGTGCTCGCGGCCGTCGCCGACGCCGCCCAAGTACGACACCCGCCCAAGTCGGCGTTGCTAGACAGAATCTCGTTGTAGTAAGTTTCTGTGAATGGACGGCATCTGCGGCCTGATTGACTTCCCCGACAACATGTTGTCTCGAATCCGTCACTGGCACGCTCGCCCTATGTCCGTCCGACGCCTTCCGACACATGGGACATTGATGATCCCCGCCCTGCCTCAGCCAGGGAGACATCACCCGATTAGACCTTGAATGCATTGTGAATGCTGCCAACCGGAGTCTCCTCGGTGGGTCTTGTCGTTGTCTCAATCCTATTCGGGCACATGAACTTCGGAACACGCTGCTACAGGTGGCGGAGGCGGTATGTGGCGACATTGTTTTACCTTCCTCATGTTTCCGCTCAAACTCGGTCGTCCTTGTATTCCACAGTCGACGGCGCAATTCACGCAGCCGCCGGACGCTCCCTCCTCAAGGAATGTGAGTGATTGTTTCCCGTCTTGGATGTAAACACCTATTCAGTGGACTAGGTCGTGAACTAAATGGTTGCGATACGGGCGACGCTAAGATCACCAAGGGCTACAATCTGCCATCGTAGGTGCCTCCGTTGGATCTTCTTCGATCAAACACTGTTTAATACCGCCCGATTCAACCTCAGTCACCATGTCATTCATACTGTTGGCCCGATATACTCTTCTTCCAGAGCTAAGCAAAACGCCGAACAACTAGCCTCGTGCTACGAGAAGAGCCTCCAGCTCGCAGTCACGAGCTCGCTGAAACACATTGTTCGTCGTCCATACAGTATCTATGCGCTCGTGTGCCGTAACTCCTGAACTTTAACGGCATTCTATTATAGGCCTTCCCTTCTATTTCCACGGGCATATATGGGTATCCCATCCAGGATGCAACCCATATAGCTCTCAATGTCGTCAGGAAGTTCTTAGATACTGCTGAAGGTGACAAGGTATGTTGCTACACGGACCCTATGTCCTCTTGTGCATAACCCACAAGGCACTCACTGGGTCCGTCGGCCAGCTCGAACGGGCCATCTTCGTTGTGTGGAGCGATGCGGACAAGGGGGTGTACCAGTAAGCGATATGTCGTATCCCATGGTCGACCACATCTTTGACCGTGCCGCCATTCTTCTAGATCACTCATACCGCTCTATTTCCCTCCAGAAGAGAACCAGGCAACGCCAGAGTAAGTCGAAAGAGAACAAGAGAGGTCGCACCACGGCTGGTCAATATTGTAACGCAATTCCCATCTGGATGCTTCATATCTACTCGTAACGCTGACTTTCTCATATCTTGAGAGTGCACCCATGTCTTCTAAACAGCGCATACCGGTCACCTCCCAAGGCCTTATCGTACTCAGTCGGACGTGCCGGCGGGACACCACCGTTCAACACGTCACGCAACCACCTCATGTCCTTCTCCCGAGCACCGTCGGGGCGTCTCCTGCAATCGGGATGGAAGTTTTGGCATCTTTTTGGCATGCGATCTTTCGTGTTCACCGCTTTGCGCCTCGAGCCCGCGCCACGCGTGTGGCCGTGGAGGGCCGCGGGCGCGATGCCGAGCTGCTCGGAGGCAGGCTTCCCCTGACTTTCATTTGACCTCTCACCGAAGCCTGAGCGCATAAGTAGTTTATTCCGCTTGGCGTAACCTTGCTTACGTCCAGTGTATGCGCGCCCCTTGCGTTTCCCGAGTCGGACCATCGCAATGTCGACGTTGCGCAAACGCTTCAACTCAATCTGTGAAACACTCACTATTCACCACTCGTCTTGACTGGGGACATTAACGCATGAAACATCATTGCTTCTGTCCGTGTCATCACTCGCCGCATGAACAGGCAGGGAGCTTCATTGGTTTCTATGGTGCGGCTGCTCTTTGACTTTCTCTCGGAGTCTGGCAATACAGGAGGGGCTTCTTCTATCAAACTTAGGTCCGATGATCCTGAGAAGGATGGGAATGCCGTATGATCGACCTGGGGCCCTGTGGCGGCTGCAAATATTCGAACTCGAGTGCATCATCTATTAGTATGGAATGAACGCGCCGTCCGCGCGACAGAGCGGGTAAGTCATGACCTAATGTCATTGTTCATGTTACGAAGGTCAGCGTTGCCACCTGCATGTTTCAATGCCCGTGGCGAGGTTTGTCAATAGCACTACGGATTTGTCCTTGAAGGTACGACATTCGGAGTCGTTGCAGCGTCGAGGTTGACCTACTTGCCGACCGTTCTCTAAAAGATGTCCCGACCAGGAACTCGACTGAGCTGCACACATGAGTTCATTTTCCCCACACATTTAACGACTGGATCCGCTGCCTGCAATATTAATTCTGATCCGACCTTCGCTGAGTCCCTTCAAGTGGCCTTTGCCCATCACAAACACAACAAGGCCCGAAGCAACCCCGGACGCCCGCCCCAGCGGTCGCCGGGCTCCAGCTCGCCAGACGGGCCGCGCCCTGCCGGGTTTCACGTTGTGGACCAGAGACGAGAGAAGATACAGGTGAGGCTGTCTCATGACCTCTCCCCCAGCTCGTCATCGTTCCCGAGCATCCCCTGACGGCACTACACCGAACCTTCTCCGTGGCTCCTGACCAGGGTTCCTGATAGGCTTTGGCACGCCTATGAGGATGGGAACGAAACCCAGCCGCTGAGCTGATGGATGACCGGACGCGGTGTTATATAAGTCCTGAGCCCCTGGTTCGTGGGGTGTGAGGACGACGACCTTCGGCTTGCTCTTAAAGTTCGAAGCGGGAAGACACGCGACCGAGGCAGCTTAGCGAGCGGAGTCAAAATGGGGAAGGTGTACAATATCTTCCTCGCGATCTTCTGCGCAATCGGTGCGTTTCTTTCTTCGGTGGTTCTAGTGCCATTCCGACGACGACTTCGTTCTCTGCGGAGAAGCTGACGGTCTCTTCTGTGCCGACTTATAGGGTCGTTCTTGTTCGGGTAGGTTTCATACCCTTGCCATCTTGCATCCAAGACTGAATGATTCGTGTTCTGCGGACTCTTCCTTCAGTTATGACAGGTAAATGTCCACAGAAAATGATCCACTCTCACGTCTGAGCCCCGTGTGATTTAGTGGAATCATCTCTTCTGTCATCACTTTCTCCGCATTCAAGTCCTTCGTGAACAAGCCGGAAAATTATGAAAGTTTGTCGGGAGCAGTCGTGTCGACATTTACCGGTAGGTCGCTCATTTGACTGCATTTACAGCCCCATTATTCAAACGGATCTTATCCAGGCGGTTGTTTCTTCGGCGCGGCAGCTGCAGGATGGTGAGCCTTTTCATCGGTTTTGCGGATTGAGTCCTAACGCACGTACCAAGGACAAATGACAAGCTGGGACGCATTAGGACGGTGCAGGTGGATTTTATTTGTCTGTTCCGCTGCACGGATCACGTTCTGATTGCCACCCTAAAGCTTGGCGTATGCATCGCCATCTGGGGATGCGCCATGCAGGCCGGCGCAAACAATTTCGCAACCATGTTGATCGGTCGCATTGTGGCCGGATTCGCTATAGGGTATGTTTCACACATCTTCTCGATAACATGTTTCATACCAACGAATCTGTCAGGGTATTGTCGATGACGGTCCCTCTCTACAATGTGAGCGCTGCACTCGCCTTGATCACCTCGGAAGTTCTCATGGATGGTCTTCCAGACCGAGATCGCCCCTCCGAAGAACCGTGGCTTTCTTGTGGGATTGACCCAGCAGATGCTAGGAATTGGCTTCATCGTCGCGAACTGGGTGGGGTACGGGTGCCAGTTCCTCAATGGCAACACCCAGTGGCGGCTACCGCTCGGTCTCCAGGTATTGTCCATCAGGTCGTCTTCTCCGGTTTTTGAGACATGTCTAAGCGTCAACCTCTAGCTTGCGCCCGCGTTTCTCCTCCTCGTTGGCAGCCCCTTCATGCCGCAGTCTCCTCGGTGGCTTCTTGAGCACGGCCGCGATGAAGAAGCTCGTGCGGTCGTCTACAGGCTACACGGGAGCGATGCATCCGCGCGCGGTGAGGCCGACGCCGAGTTCGCCGAGATGCAGGAGACGATCAAGGCTGAGATGCTCGTGCGCTCTCGCTCGCTCTCCGACCTCTGGGCGACGCGCGGCATGCTCCGCCGGACGTTCGTCGCGGTCGGCGTGCAGGTCTTCGGGCAGTTTTCGGGAATCAACGTCCTCAACTACTTCGGGCCGTCCATGTATCGCGCGCTGGGCTTGAGCGCGGGCCAGTCGTTGCTTGTCCAGGGCATCTACGGCGCCGTCGGGCCCATCACGAACTTCTTGTGCGTACCATTCCCTTTCCCCCATTGCTTTGTTCTATGGGTTAAATGGTGTCGTCGCGAATACACAGCTTCATCACACTGCTGTTGGATACCGTCGGCCGCAAGAAGCCGCTGCTGTTCGGCGCAGGCAGCTTTGTCGTCACATACTCGATTCTTACCGCCATCGTCGCGTCTTTCCCGCCTGACCAGTCAACGAACCTCGCCGCGCAGCGCGCGGGAATCGCGATGATCTTCCTGACGAGCATATTCTTCTCGTTGAGCTTCGGGCCGGTTAGCTGGGTGCTCGCTTCGGAGGTGTTCCCGACGAGGATGCGGTCCATTGGAACTAGCGTCGCGACATGCGCGAACTGGGCATTCAACGTTCTGTTCTCTCAGGTGCGCCGGAAGTGATGGCTTCGTTGCATGATGTTTCATAATCCTAATTCTATTCTCGTATATTAGGTGTCCAACATAGCGATCGCGAATATTTCGTGGAAATACTACGTTGTCTTCATCGTGCTCAACGCCGTGGACTTCGTGATCATGGCGCTCTTCTTCCCAGAAACTAAAGGTACCAAGCTTGGCTTCAACGTATTGCTGTGTGTCTGACCGCGCCGTCTATGCATCTAGGCAAGACACTGGAACAGATGGCCGAGGTCTTCGGAGACGAAGTCGATACGCACGGGAAGCTCGACTCCTCCGCAGCTCACGAGAAACTTGATCACGACAATCTGGACGGCGCAAAAGCATGACCGCCTTGTCCTTCGTTCATCTTCTACTCACGGTATGACGACAAATCCGGTTACAATTGTACTATAGGGCCAACACGATCACTGATTCTAGTTGTAGCGGGTCTCTTCCCTGTCCTTCGAAAATCTAAGCGAGTTCTTGGGGAGTAAATCACCCACAAAAACTCTCCCGGTCTATGATATGGCACTGGGAAGTATAGCAAAAATTTGTTCTGTTAGTTGATCGAAACTTAGTCTTCTTATATTTATCACCACCCAGAACAGCTTGCCGAGGCGGGCATATCCCAGTCAGGTTCTTCGGTGAACTGATATCGTACTGGTGGTGCGTTTCAGTATCTGTTCCTTCATGGAAACAAGGACGGTGGATAGAATGGGCTCACATAAAGCCGCACCCTCGGCATCGAAGGCGTAGCCGAAGAACCTCTCACCATGGTAAGCTCGTTGCGGCCACCGCTTGTCACTTGAGTACTCCTCGTCCATTTCAGACTCGCCCTCATCCGATCGCTCGGTCCCACCTTCGCTGTCTTCGTCTCCGCAGTCTTCGTCCTTTTGGTCGCTTTCGTTATCCTCAGCGGTCTCAGAGTCGTCCACCTTGACGTCTTCGTCCGCGAGCGCGCCCGTGGTGCTCGTTGTCTTGCCCGACGGCTGCTCTCCGGCCGTGGAGACATCGGGATTTTAAGAGAGCTTCTGGTACTCCTTCATCGATTTGTCGATGGCCCACCAGGTAGCCCATCGAGGGATGCGCGCCTTCCGATACTTGGGGTACCCGCGCTCCGATGCGACCAACAATGTGATGTGCTTGTCATCCCAGAGCATAGAGATAACACCGTTGTTTCCAGTCGAGAGCTCGTACACACAGGCGCGAGCGCGGACGTCCCACATCTTGATCTGCTGCGTGCGCTCGCCCCCGGTGAACACCGCTGCAAACCAGTCGCGGCGATGGATAGTTGGCTCGCAAAAACCTCAGAGAGCAAATACGCAGATGATGCACTGGGTATCCCATCCGGGTGGACGAAAACAACATCCGCACACCCCTCCGACTGTCCACCCGTGTCGAACGTGAGCACAGGCAGCGGCCGCCGGACGTCGAACATGCGCGCGAACCCGTCCCCCCCGGCGGTCCAGAACACGTTCTGCTCCCCCGCGCTCGTCGCGAACTTCTCTGCGTCGTGCCCGTGCCCGAGGAACCTCGCCGCGCGGCGCCCCGCATGCTCCAAGTCCAGCGCAACGCACGCGAACCCGTCCGTGTCGCGCGAGCGCTCCCCGCGCACAGCAGTGGACATGCCACGCCGCGGGCCGGGACTCCGCGTCGTCCGCAAGCCGCACCACCGCGTGCGCGGGCAGCCCCGCCGAGTGCTCGATGCCGGCGCAGTCCGCCTCGCGCCAGCTGTTGTCCGTGTTCAGCGAACCCTCACCGAGGAGTGCTCCTGGGGCGATGTCCTGGTGCGTCGCGAGCTGGTCCACGTTCCACACCGCGGCTGCGCCCTTCCCCGCGCGCACGACGTGGCCTCCCGGGAGGACCGCGAGCGGGCCCGCGTACTCGCGCTCCGAGTTCAGTGTGTGGACGTTCTGGAGGCGTTTGCGCGATTTTGATTTACTCCTGCTGTCGTCTCCCGCTCCAGGGCCCTCGACCTGCGAGTCGTCGGGGGCGGGGGAGACATCCCAGCGGAAGGACTTGATGCGGTCGTAGTCCGCGAGGATGGCGAGCTGGCGTTCGTCGAGCGCGAGGTAGTCTGGGGTGTTCGACAGGCCGGGGTCCTGGCGCCAGTCGAGCGGGTCCTCGTCGAGGTTGCAGTATTTGAGGGACGGGTCGCGGGACTTGTATCCGGCCGAGGATGCCATGAACAGGTGTGCGCCGTCGGCGGAGATCGCCATGGCCGCGGGGGGTTTCATGTACTCGGCGCGGACCGTCGCGCGGGCTTGGCAGACGAGATGTGAGCGCGGCGTGGCGGCGGAGGTGGGGAGGGTGATGCCGTCACGGAAACGGGAGAGCCGGGTCGTGTGGGGATGAGGACGACGGGTCTTCATCCAGGAACCTGTCTTCGGGAAGTCAGGGAGCTTGGGGGGCGCTGAAGAATTGAATGTGTACATTAGCTCCGTTTGCTAGCATGCGTTCACTCTCGCCAGATGAAGTGACAAAAAAAATACAGGTCGTCGATAAACGACGGGTGAGTCGGATTCAAAGGCGGGCATAATGGAAGCAGAATGGGAAGTTGGTGGGGTCGTACATGAACAAAAGCATATCTCGAAATTCTAGGGAAGCATGTCATCTATGAATATAGTTACAGATCGGAGGATATCTCATAAGATGGAAGACCTCAAAAACCTGAACTCCTGGATGACAGAGTACTGATCTGCACCAGATTTGTCAAGGTGGGTCCAAAAGCTCATTACTGCCTCGATAATGTCACCCCCTAGATAATCAAAACCAGCCGTCAGCGACCAGTACATGGAAAATCAAAAGAAAAAAATGGACATATTTACCCGTCATCTGCAACGAATCCTGGACCACTGGTGCATGCTTCGAATGGGCGTAGCAGTGCGGGTGTTCCATTGCGATGTCAGCGAATCCGTATTTGAAGGCCTTTTCGATAAGTGTATGTGCCCTTTCGACGATCCCGAGGAGATCTGGACATGACTGCTTCTCCGCGTCCCATACGACATGACAGGCGTCGTGGAGGATCTTGGTGAACTTCTTGTCGTCGTGATCGCGTTCGCCAAAACCATCAATGTCGACCATCTCGTCGAAATGCTACGAGAGTCCATGTAGGTGATTGATCCATGGCCCTTGTACGGTTGCCATAGTCGTCCGGTTCAGAGCCGATGCCGGAGGGACGAAAAGCTGGCTTGTGTTGTAGTGCTAGATGGTGGTTGGGAACAAAGCCCACTGAGACTAAGTAGCACACAGACCGTGGAAGCCACGTTGCCTGGTCACATTTTCGAGCCGTGCTTGTGCCAACGTGCTTGATGTGACTGCGTAGGGAGCAGAAGACCATGGAAGTCTGCGGAACGCGTCGAACCCCTCGATGGTGAGCCCCTTGGTATGGGGCATGCAACCACGCGCGACGCAACATACCACAACATCGCTGGCGTATATGACGTCGATCTGCAAAGGGGGGCTGGCCGAGGGGCTGCGATGAGGACAAGAGGTGGCTAGGCTGGGGTGACAAAGCCAAATAGCCGAAGAGTATATAATGTATCTGTGCAGTACGTGTAGGAGTACGTCTCTTGCCAGCAGCTCGCCCCCCACCCCCGCGTCTCAAAACCGCGTCCGCCAAAAGCCGAGGTTGAAGGAAACATGACCCAGAAGACGCCCATCTTCTGCACCGGCGCTACCGGTGAGTCGGCCGTCGCAGTGTGACGTCATCGCTCTTCTGGGCTGAGGGAGATGGCAGGGTACATCGGAGGCGCGGTCCTTGCCCGTCTTCTCAACCATCCCAGCCGCGACTCCTTCCAGATCACCGCCCTCGTCCGCAACCCCGAAAAGGCCAGAATTCTCAACACAAAATTCGGCGTCAACGCCGTCCTCGGCTCTCACCAAGAATACGACAAGATCGAGAGGCTCGTCGAAGACAACCATGTCATCTTTCACATCGTGCGCACCGTCCACATCCACCTACTTGCTTGCATCCGGGCTAACCGACGTCTCATAAGGCTGATGCCGACGATCATAACCTCATCGTCGCTATCCTGAAGGGTCTCAAAAACAGGCACGCCAAACTCGGCGATATGCCTATCCTCATCCACACCGTACGTCTCTGTGCACCTCGCGCTGCCATTTCATTCTCATTGCACTCTGCATGCGCAGTCTGGCACGGGCGTCCTCGCGGACAACGCCAAGGGCGAATATGCGTCCAAGACCATCTACAGCGACCTCGATGTCCGCCAGCTCAAGGACATCCCGGAAACCGCCTTCCACCGTACTGTCGACCTCCGCGTCGTCGACGCCGATGAGCGTGGCTACGCCAGGTGCCACATCATCCTCCCCTCCACCGTCTACGGCATCGCGAAGCATGCGCTCGTCGAAGCTGGGGTCGCAAACCCCCGCTCCATCCAGATCCCGTCCCTCATCCGCGCGTCCCTCGACCGCGGCCGCGCCGGTGTCGTCGGAAAAGGTTTGGCGATGTGGCCCAGCGTCCACACTACCGACCGTAAGTCCCCTTCTCTTCGCTCATGCCCATCTCTCCCCGCCGGACAGAGAACATCATGCACACGCAGTAGCCTCGCCGGCGGCTTACCCTTGTCTGGTTACGTCCCGCGGCCGTCATATCTAACTCTAACACACTCCTCGCCTGCAGTGGCCGAGATCTACATGGTGCTCTTCGACAACATCATGAAGAACCCCAACAAGGTCGGTCACGGCTGGCAGGGCTTCTACTTCGCCGAGAACGGCGAGCACCGCTGGCTCGACATCTCCAACGCCATCGGGCGTGCTATGCTCGAGCTCCAGCTCACCGAGAACCCGGAGCCGACCGCGTTCACCGTCGACGAGCTCAAGAAGTACTTCGAGTACGAGGAGATGGGGTGGTACTTCGGCTCCAACGTCCGCGCGCGCGGCGACCGCGGTCGCGAGCTCGGCTGGATGCCCAAGTGCACGACCCAGGACATGCTCGCGAGCATCAAGTCCGAGGTCGCGATGAGCGCGAAGAAGCCGTGAGGGGCGATGGCGTTTTCAGGGCGCGACCGCCGATGCTAAAAAAAAGGAGGTTTATTGATGCAGAGATGCTCACTGTACAACAAGGTCTCCCGTATGAAATGAAATTGAACAACGTGACTGTACATTCTTGAAGTTGTCGTGTGCACGCGCAGCCTGCAGCCTTCGAGAAGTGAGGTCTTTCGCCTCGCAGCGCCTCGCAGTGAGTCTACTGGAATTCATTTTGAAGCGTACGAGTCGCGTTACTCTTGACTATTCGCCTTCAAGTTAGCTCTAGGTGTGCCCTAAATTAGCATCTGCATCCATTCACTCGGGATGACGACGTTACGGCCGTTTAGCCCGAGCTCGTCAGCAAGTAGACTCAATCTCGCCGGACGACGGTGCCTGGTAATGCAGCCCAATCTTCGAAACAGAACTTGTATGTGAACATACTCCGATTGCCAATGGTCACGTGCATAGAGGGCTCAAGTGATCGTTTGTGGACGTCCATAATCAAACTTCCAACTAATGCGATGGGGGTTTCCTTGCAGTCTAGTCAGCTCATTTCCCGTACACTTGGAAAATGAAGGCAGACTTGGACACCAGGGCGAGGTTGACGATTCTCGAGCGATTCTGAACGCGACTCTGCGGCGAGTCTGGTCCCAGAGTCACCATCAAAGTCACATTCACTCTGACCACGCCGATGACTATGCGGCATCTAAGGGCTTCGCCATCGCTCGACTTCTCCGACCTCGGTAGTGACAGCTGGAGAGACAATATGCGCAGGCTACATCCATATAAAGGGTGCGACGCGCTATGAGGTCTTCAGAACGTCAAGCAACAGCGTAGCAATGTCAAGCAAGACACCTAATTTCCTTATTGGAGCGACCGGTGAGTGTTTTCTTGCATCCCCCTTTTTTCTCGGTGCGAGAGGCCCGGATATGGCTAACATAACCGTAGGATTCATTGGCGGCTCCGTCCTCCAGGCCATCCTGGCGCATCCCAAGGCGAACACATTCGAAATCACTGCGCTCGTGTGCGCCGAGGCGAAGGCAAAGGCTCTCGAGAGCACACTGGGCATCAAGACCGTCATCGGGTCTCTCCAGGATTACGCTCTCCTGACAGAGAAGGCCGAGAAGGCACACGTTGTCTTCCAAATTGTAAGCGACACGAGCCCAAATATCGTACACTTACCTCTCACGCATCAACTTGTATACAGGCGGATGCTGACGCCGAAGAATCGATGAAGGCTATCCTCGCCGGCCTCAAGGCACGCCGCGAGAAGATGGGCGACAAGCCCATCCTCATGCACACGGTATCGCTCCAACGCACCTCTCATAAAATCCAACCTCCACTAACCACAACTGAACAGTCGGGCACAGGCCTCCTCGCGGACGACTCGCGCGGTGAGTACACCTCGCCCACCATCACCTCCGACCCCGACCTCGCGGCCCTCGCGCGGCTCCCCGCCTCTGCGCTGCACCACTCCATCGACCTGCTCGTGAACGGCGCGGACACAGACGGTTACCCAACGACATACATCGTGCTCCCGGGCATCGTCTGGGGGCGCCCCTCTGGCCCGCTGTTCGACGGGCCTCAGCCGATCTCGCGCGGCAACATGCTGCAGCTCACATGGATCGTAGGGCCGTACGTGCAGAGGGGCCGTCCGGGCGTCGTGGGCAAGGGCGCGGGGAGGTGGCCGAACGTGCACATCGACGACAGTGAGTAACAGTTGGCTTGCCAGTGTTGCCTTCGCCGAGCTTGAACATGGAAGAAAATGGCTGGATTGCGCGCACTGTATACTTGTAGACGCGGACGCGTTCTTCCGCTTGTTCGACGCTGCGCTTTTCGACCCCCGCGCGGGTCTCGCACGGGCCCGAGGGTTACTTTTTCGCCGTAGGCGGGGAGCCCGGCACGGACGAGATCATCAAGGCGGCCGGCTCGGCGCTGGCCGGGCTCGGGCTCGTGTCAGAGGCGACGCCGGACGTGTACACCGCGGAGGAGCGCGCAAAGTACTTTGAGAGCGACGCGTTCGCGTTCTTGATGTTCTCGAATGCGCGGTGCACGGGGGATAGGCTGAGGAAGAAGGTAGGGTGGACGCCGAAGCACACGACAGATGACTTCATCAAGAGTATTGGGAAAGAGATCGAGGACTTTGCGAAGACATTGAAGGCATAAGTGGCGTGCATGGGTGGATAGGACCCCCAGGTTCATTGAAATATTTGTGGGATCTGTTCAAGCTCCTGAGTTTGGCTGGTGCTGAGTGGAATGG
Source organism: Ganoderma meredithae (assembly GCA_022814645.1). Lineage (NCBI taxonomy): Eukaryota > Fungi > Basidiomycota > Agaricomycetes > Polyporales > Polyporaceae > Ganoderma > Ganoderma meredithae. Next base: position 192,148 of record JAKLMY010000016.1, read on the forward strand.
ATTCTCGTGGCTTGACAAAAACAATGTGTTCCAGACCCAGATGTCCAGCTATGGACTGCATTGGCATCGTACGCACGCCGCTTCTTGTCGAAAACTACACACCAACAACAACGAACGAGTGAACCCCTCCCGCCAAACTCTTCACCCAATATCTCCCCAATTCGTCCGCGTGAACCGCTGCGCTCTTTTGGTGTCGGCCGCTGCCAGTGACAATGGCCGCTGTGTGATTTCCCGGGAGGGGCAAGCCAACGGTGCCCGTCGTGCCCTTGGGCGTCTGGATATCGATGCAGAAGACATTCCCCTTCGTAAACCACTTGGACGAGAACTTGCCCAACGACGTCGAGAACCCAACGTCGACATCCGTCAAGTCGCCGACCTGCGGAGTGATTGCCCAGGTAGCTCCAGCTTCAGTAAGAAGCTGGATGCCACCAATATAGGTCTGCACGATCCATCAGCACCACTAACAGAGTCGACGACAACCGTCATAGCCACTTTTGGAGCATACCGTCAACGAGCTCGTGGGGCCAGTTGCCCACCCATGCGCATGCGAGATCCGGGGGTCGTTCGAGTAAGGAGCGTAGTGCAGCTCGCCCGTCGTGGAATATCCCTCGATGAACGTGCTGTTCGTCATCCGCGGGTCGTCCAGCATGAAGTCCGCCCACATGTTCCGTATGAGGGTGAGCGCGGCGACAGTGCGGTTCGCCATGAAATGCGTTTCGAGCTCGAAGCCGGAGATGAAGGGGGACACCGCATCCGCTGCCTCGGGGGCCGGCGCGCCGTACTGGCCCCAACGAGCTTGCAACGCCTCCGAGATCTGGACGACCTGCGATGCGTTCGTGACGAGCCCAGACTTGACCGCCCACGCGTTTCCGTCTTGCGGCGCGAGCGTGGTGGTCTCGTTGTCCTTGAACAGCCCGACTTCGGGCTGCCAGAGCAGGGGGATCGCCGCGGACTGGATGCCAGCGGCGAGCTGGGACCAGCGGTCGATCGTCGCGGAGTCGTTTTGGTTAAGGGCGAGCTCAAGTCCGAGGTTGAGGGTGTAGAAGAGGATGGAGTTGGCCTCGATGTTGTGGCCGCCCATGCCGAAGCGGAGCCAGTCTGCAGAGGCGGTGACGTTCGCGAGGCCTGTGTTGTCCACCTGTGCGAGTGCCCATTCCAACCCTGCCTTCCACTGCAGCCATTTCTCGTCGAGGAACGATTGGTCGCCGCTCCAGTGGTAGAAGTTGCCGACTCCGATGAGGGCGTAGAGGTGGTAGGTGAAGGAGACGACGCCGAGATCATTGAATGGGTAGCCGGCGTAAGGAAGCTGTCCGTTCGCGTTTTGGAGGATGAAGAGGGAGTCGAGGGCATTCCGGATGGAGATGAGATCGAATGTTGTGACGGCGATACCGGGGACCGCGATGGCCATGTCGCCGCTCCACACTAGCCTGTCTCGTTTCGCGCCGTCCGTCAGTGTAGAAGTGCCATTAGTGATGGTGGTGTTCAACCACCAGTCGAGGGTGCCAACTACCGTCGAGTTGCTATTGATTTTGCCTAAGAAGTTGAGAGCATCGCCACGCGTCGGGTCGATTGTAACTAACTGGTTCGTGTACGCTCCTGTATAACGATGAGAGTGGTTGCTAGCCCCGATGGTTAGCATTCTTACCAGCATACCACACCCTATGACAAGTATAAGCCAATATATGCACGCAAAAATCTATGTTTCGTACCGATTAAGCTTCTCGTCATTGGAATGGAACCATCCTGTGTACTTCTGTAAAGAATCGTCTGCCCAGTGAGGCATCGCAGTGAAGTGCACCCAAAGGTCGTTGATCGATAGCGGAGTGGAACCGAGGTTCACTACGGTGAGGTAGCGGAATGCACCACGCTCCTTCTTGTTAGGAGCCGCGTAGTGCCCGCTGCCGGTAATATTGAACACCAGAGGTGCATCCAATCCTGCATCTGCGGTCGCGTCGCACGCTTCGGAAGAGATCCACAACGAACTCTCGGTGAACGTGAAACCGACGCTCCCATCGCTCGACGTTGTGTTGAAGTTGACCCAGCCCGCAATATTCTTCCCGAAGTCATAGGTCATCGAGGAATTGGTGGCGTCAAGGGTGAGACTCCGAGCAGAGGAGACTGGGCTGCCCAGAAGAGCGGCTTCGGAGGATAGCGAACTGCTTTGCAGACGGACAGCAATGGGCCGGACGGTCCGAGAGGAAGGCGCGAGGACATAGTGCTGGTAGGGCACGAGGGCAACAGCCCCAGCAGCGAGGAGAAGAGTTACAAGTAACCGCATATTGAGGAAATAGCAGGATGGTCGTCACTCTGAGCCTGGTATGCGTCACATTATATAGCTCCTGAGAGAGCCATCTATTCGCCGTTAGAGTCTGAACTAACAGTGACTTAGCAAGGATGGACAGTAAAGGCTCACGGATATTGCGAACATCGGCACGTTCCCCACATCATCGAACAGCATATGACTAGTCATATGTGCCCTCAGCTGCTTTCCGTAGGAAGGAGGCGGATGAATGTGTGCAGGAGACCGCAGGCCCGCAAAGTCCGAGCCAAGGTCATGAGTCCAACGGAAGAGATGTTTTTCCACATTGCGTCACGACACTTATGGTGAGACGCAGAGCTCCAGGCTGAACGACAAGGTTATCTCCGCATTCTGTGTCAAAGATCATAGTTAGCAAAAGGGGTTCGCCGATGCGAGGATGGCGTATAGGCCTACAAGCCGGGCCACCCGGTCTGTGCCTGTGAGCCGGAATGCACCGGTTCGCCACAGAATTCCCGTTTCCACCGCGAGTAGTCCAAGGCTTGGCCGTGGTCCCGGACGGAACCCAGGAACTGTCCGTACACCTTCGGGCAGTCTGTCGTCGCCGTCCAGTGCTCGCCTGTCCACCACTGTTTGGACACGAACACATCCGCATGAGACGTGCGATTCACCCATGGGAGATGGCCCATGCGTAACTCGATGATTGTGTAGGCGAGCGATTCCATGTCGTCATGGGGGGACAAGGCTATGCACTACGCGTGTCCAATATTAGCGCTTGCATTGGTCCCACCTCGACGAAGATGGTTGTTGAGGCTCATGTAGTATCCGCTCCATAGGCTAGCCAGAAGCTATGGCCGACACTTTGCTCTGCATCCTTCTCGTTTCGTCCTCTGCCAAGGGCTCGAACTTGATCTACCACTGGCCGCCCTCCTGCAAGCCGACTCCCCGCCTCGCACGCCCCCTTCCGACGAACGACTTCCCCGGCGCGTTCGCAGACAACCCCTGGCGGGCTGCGAACAGCCCAGACAACCTTGCAGAAGACCCTTCGTGGGACCATTCCGCTCTTGCCCCCGAAGACCTCACCGAGTACTATTGGGAGCGGCCCAGTGCGCGCCGCGATAGGGCCGCGTCGTTCACCCACCCCACTGCTTCTCACCCCACGTCGCGACGCGCATCGCCCTCCAAGGACGACAATGTCGACCGCGAAGGCTCACACTTGGGAGGCCCGAGTGACGAGTACGACACGCTCCTGGGTTACTCGGCCGAGTTCCTTGCGCAGATCCTCTGTCCGCAGAGGTCCATGTGCCACCAGAAGTTCGAGCTCATCGTAGACGACCTCGCGTTCATCGGGCACCCCGTTTGCGCAGATCCGGATGGCTGGTGGAGGTTCAAGGCGAAGAAGGCTGTTCGGGGACGGGGGTCGAAGAAGGGGCAGTCCCCGCAGGACGACGAGAAATCCCTGACGCCGGATAAACCAGACACTCGAGGAGAGGAACGGAACGATGGCAGCTTGGGGCGCGGCAGCCGTATGGTGTCTTGTGATTCTGGAGGTATGCAGACGTTTCATTTTGTCATCGTGCTGGACCTCCCGGACCCGTCATCCTCTTCCTCTGGAAATATCTCCAAATATTTCGACACGGTGTACGAGCAAATTGCGTTCAACGTGACCGCAGTGCTGTACCAGGAGCAAATCACCAGCGGATATGTGGATAGGGAGTGTGATGCACTCAGCTCGCTGAGAGATGATTTCGCAAATCGAGGTATGTGCTTCCCTTCGGTTTGGTCTATACGTGCAACTAACGCTGGATCGTATTCATAGGAGAATCATACACCGACTTCATGTACGAAGCTCTCAAAGTCTCGACCATCGCCCCTGCCATGAAGACTCTCTATGAGTCGATCAAGGAAAACACTATCGCCCGCATCACCCTTCACGACCTTCCACTCGAGCTCCAACTGCCTCCTTTCCTCGACTCCCTCCTTCAGGCCGACGAAGACGGCTATTGCGAAGAGGATATTGTGGATGAGGATAGTGAACCCAACGCCTGGGGTCCTGAATTGAGCTTCGCGTGGAGGCTGCCCACTCTGACACCCTGGAAGGCTCTGTTGCGGCTTGACGATGAGGACGGGCAAGGCTATCAGCAACAAATTCAACTTCGCGCAGCGCAGCTGCATCCCGATGAGCGAGAGATGGCGGAGCAGCTCCTGAAGTTCGTCGAACTGGCCTCGATGAATCTCAGTTTGGCGGACATGGCCAGCTTGCTCGACTGGCACTTGGAAGCACAGGTCTACCCGGTTGTCCGCTGGCTAGTGATGCATCGCCGTGCCAAGGTAGTCGACGTCGTTCACACCAGTCTGAAGACGGTGTTTTCGGTGCCCCAGAAGTTCCCCTCGAAGTGCGCAGTTGTTCATTGTCCCATGTTTATCTAATATGCAACTCAACTCCCGCACCCAGACTCGCCACCCTTTCCGAGGAGTTTTCGAAACGGTTCGCCGCGTCTGGCGTGCCCCCTCTCCCCAAGCTCCTCGCCATGATATCCACGGCCACGCACAAGACTACCGCGAACCACTTCTATGCGACCGTAGTCCAGTCAAAGGACTTGATCCCTCTATATCTCGACGTTGTCCTCTGGATGCTCGAGCGGGACCTGCTCATACGGCTGCACCTCCGCATTCGCATCATCGCCACCGAAGAGCTCAAGAAGCACGTCCGCCAGACATGGGAGCAGCATATCGCCCGCAAGCGGCCCCGCTCTCGGACACACAGCAACAGTCGCCGTCGGCGTGCAAGCGAGAGCGGCATAAAGGATCGCAGGCGTGGTGGTAACTCGGATGAGAAGGCAGGCCCAGGCTTCGAGAACGCGTCGGACTCGAGTCCGGTCGACTACTGGGTGTCTCTGTCGCCGAAGACCGCGCGGAAGCGGGCAAGACAGCGAGACGAGGACCGTGACAAGCACGGGGAAGAGGTTCAAAAAGAGGATGATAATGAAGATGAGGGGGATCGCGACCGCGAGAAGCGTGGTGATGAAGACGTGGACGAAGAGTTGTCGAGCAGCACTGACGAGGCCAAGTTGGCGGAATATTACAGGGACGGGGTTAGAAACGACGACATCCCGTCCATGATCGGCGACCCTGCCCGCGCAACACCTCTTGAAAGAAGATGGCTGGCTGGGATGTCTGAAGGCAAAGAACCGCATATAGTGAGGCGATTCGAGCGGTACGCCTGCCTGCCATTTCCTCGTCATGGGACGAGCAGACACTGATTTTGTTCTGCGATGTAGCATCAACCAGTACTTCGACGGAAAGTGTTCCGACGACGAGATATTGTACAGAGCAGAAATCTCCCGCAAACAGCTCCGAGAAGTGCTCCACCACTACGACGAATATGTACGTGATATCAGGTTCGGCGCAAGGACTGCTCTAACCTCTAACACCTTTGCAGCTGCAAACATTCCTCCATCCATCATAATCCCACAGCGCCAGCAACTTACTCCCCAGGGTTCGGATGCACCCACCCAAGCAGTCTCTCCGCCTTCAAACAGTCAAAGAACCCCTTGTGCCCGCTCAAGTCCTTCCCGTCCTTGATCGGCACCTCTTTCCAGTACCGCTCATACAGCTCCATCGTCGGCACGTCGCTCGCCGTGTCCGGAGCCGTGACGAAGAACCGCTCGTGCCCGCTCCACCGCCCGTTCTCGCCCGCCACGGCGAGCAAGAACGCCTCCGCGCCAGCGTCGTGCTGGACATACCCCCACAGGTCGTTCTTGCGCCGTTCCGAGTCGTCGCGCATCGCAGCCTCTCGGGAGGGCACGGACCAGCTGAGGCGCAGGCTCGCGACACGCATGGATGGGTAGCGGCGGACGATCGCGTCCGCCTGGAGCTCGCAGATGCTGTTTGCGGATATGCCGTGTCTCGTCAACGGGAGGAAATCCGTGGGGGGGTTGGGGGTACGTACACCTTGGACAGGCCGTATGGCTCGTCTACGCGAGTGAGGTGATCCTCGTCGAGAGGGAAGTACTCGAAGTCCTTGCGGTCCGTCCAGACGAGGGGAATCACGTTTACGGAGGAGGCCTGCGCGACACGGTTGATTCCGAGCTGTTGGGGAGCAAGCCGTCAGCCGTCAGCGTCCTGGTCCAAGACCAATGTCCTGCCCCACGACTCGGGCTCAGACAGACCTCAGCTGCGGCTCGGAGGATGTTCCACGAGATCACGACGTTCCTACGGCGGGCGAGCGTTGCTATTCAGTATGGTATCGTTGTGTTACTGTCCCCGGCGGCATTGCGCCACTCACGTGTTGTGTGTCTCGACTTGGTAGTCTCCTGGCGTCCTCATCGCCGCCAAGTGCACGATGCCCTCGCACCCCCGCAACAGCTTCGTCGCAGCCTCGTAGTCGCGCAAATCCGCTTCGTAGAAGGCGAATCGTGCCGATTGCTCTTCCCGGAGGTGCGTGAGGATGTCGGGGAGTTTTGCGACGTCGATGCCGAGCACGGTGTGCCCTTGAGCTAGGGCCGCCAGGATCACCCGCGGACCGATGTCGCCGTTGCATCCCGTTACTGCTAGCTTCATGTTGCGGTTCGAACTCTGAAGATTGATTTTCGATGATGGATGCCTTGAAATCCGATAGAAGGGCTCGAAGGAAAGAACGCGGCCTGCGCCCGTGATCTCTGGGCCCATAGCATATCGCTTTGCTGAACCTTCCGAACGAGATATGGGTGGCACAAGATCATGTGTCCGAATGGTCTTATGCGCGGGTTTCAATCATCCACCTCGGTCCGCTGCTTGCTTGGAAGCACGCCCATTTCCCATGTCTCCATAATTTTAATCCTGCAGGTGACACTACGTATACATCAGTATCCCAGAATAGTATCCATCGTGTGTGCCAATGCGTGCGCTATCGATACAACGCACAAAACTGCTACTGGTACATGATACAACCGGGGTCGTAAACTGACACCGGTAAGTACGAGTGTAGCCCAGTGGGTGTTCAAGAAGCTTAAGCCGACGGGCCGGTGCCCTCTGCAGCCCGAGCACTCAACGCCTCGTGCGTGGGCCGACGTCTGCCCAGCCCCGAAGCTTCGTAAACCATGTCGATCGTCTCCATTTGCGCGATGCTGTTGTCCGGCGTGACACAGTGGGGTGGCTTTTTGCCGCGGGCCAGGTCTACGAAGGCCTCCAGCTGGTACCTGCGCAGTGAAATTCGTTTCAACTTTCCAGTCCTATCCACTACCGGAGAGCAGACGCACCTGTATGTGCTCCACCATTCCTCGCCCCTCTCTCCCCACTTAGGCCCTCCGGTGTAGTGCTTCTCCGTCGTGGTCTTCTTCGTCCGCTTGTCATAGATGGTGATGTAGTGGTAGACGTGCGGCATCATGAAGCTTCAAGGGAGAGCTCGAGGGTTAGCCCCGAACCCAAACCACAACGTCCGAAGTAGAGAGAGCGTGTACGCACTTGTAGAAGTAGATGAGCGCACGCTCTGTCTCGATCTCGATGCTCGGGAGCTCCCACACCCTGGGGATGAGCCCGAGCATGTTCGCGCGCCACATGTCCGTGTACAGCTTGCTCTTGACCATCCGGCCCCCGAGGTCGAACCGCAGCGTCGCCTCCATCGCGTCGTCGACCCGCCGGTCGCCTGGGGACGGGCGCGCCCTCGCGGACGCGACCTCGCGCGGGACGGCGGCAGAGAGGAAGAAGCGCGTCGCGGAGACGACGTAGGTCATGTCCATCAGCGAGCCCCCCGCGAGGTTGTACTCCCAGCGGATATCCTTGCGCGGGATCGAGCCCCTGGGCGTCGTCATGCGCGCGGAGGTGCGGAGCACCTCGCCGTACGCCCCGTTGTCGAGCTCGGCTTTCAGCCAGTGTGCGGCAGGCTGCCCGAAGAGGAGCCAGTTAACCTCGTTGTGTTCCGTGACCATATTAATGCAAGGAACGTACGTGGTATTGCCAGTGGAATGCCTCGACGAGGACGAGGTGCTTTTCGGCGGCGAGCTCGACGATACCGCGTGCCTCGTCGGCGTTGGCGGTGAACGGCTTCTCGAGGAGGACGTGCTTCCCCGCGTTCAAAGCCTTCCGGGCCATCTCTATGTAGTGGAAACCAAACGATGAGAAACATGTGTCGCGCTTTGAAGCGCATATAGTCAGGGTGAGGTGTGGTAGCACGCAAGTACATACCTCCATGCATGCCGTTCGGGACGGAAATGTAGACGGCATCGATGCCGGGCTCGTTGAGCAACTCTTCATACGACCCATACGCCTGGGGTATGTCGAACTTCTTCGCGGCTTCCTGTGCTGTATTCAAGTCGCGAGACGCGATGGCGGACACAATAACGGCGCCGTGGGTCCTGGCCGGGTAGATGACGGCGGCCTTGTTGATGGCGGCCGTTGAGAGGATGCCAAGCCGGAGAGCATCCTCCGATTTGGGAACCTTGCGAGCCTCTGATTGGAGATACTGCTCGAGGAAGGTCGATAACTGAAGTTTGAAGTCTGATTAGGGACCATGTATTAGTTGGAGAACGCGGCGATGCACACCTGCAGGATCATCGCCATGCTGCTGCCGTTTCTCGGTTGTGTAAGTGGTGCAAAGTGAGAGGGAAGGAGTATAGGAGAGGCGAGTCCCGCGGGCAATGAGGGATATAAGGAATGGACTTGAAGACGATATGTATGACCTCATCGCGATCCACTCTTTACGTCGCGACCTGATTCAAATTCGGGGTGAATACCTAGTTTTAAAGTTCTTGAAAATACAATTGTAGATTAGAATGAACCATAGAGCGGTGGCGGACGGGGGGATTTTCCCAATTTGTGAAGAGAAGTCTGTGATTACCACAGGCCCTTGGCGACCCCTTCGCCATCACGCATCATGACGCAGCAAATTCTGTACCTGCAAGCGTCACCATCATGTACGGCCGTACACTGAATCCTGAAATCTGAGTCGTCGAAAACGCTGCTCACCCCATCCTCAGGCTCAGTGACGTCCAAACTGTCATACTCCAGGTTACCGCCATACGCAGGCTTGAGTCCACCCCTCCCACCTCCGCTATCGTCGTCCCGATGTCCTCCCACCGTACTAGCGGCGTTCTCATCCAAGATGCCACCGAAACGCCTCATCACCTCTGACGGAGCCGGCAATTCCGCCACCCCACAGGTCCGAGGTCGGTCGATCAGCGCCAACCCCCGCAGAACGAGCTCCAGCTCGTCTCCAAAAGTCGCCGCCTCTTCCACCGTCACAGGTCTTGACCAAGTCGACCGTGCACAGAAGCCCTGTGTGCTTCCGGGGACCGAGGACCATCGCATAGGGCTCTTTGGGGCCTGCGCCCGCTCCGCCGCCGTCAGAGGTGTGTTGCACTCCGAACCCCTGTCGTGCGCGGTGCGGGGGATCGGAGGATCAATGTCCAGGGGATCGTACTTGAAAAGCGTCCCGGCTCCGTCAGCGGGTGTGGGCGTCGAATTGCCGCAGAGCTCCCGTTTCCACCGCGCCGCGTGTAGTCTAAGGGCTGGCTGTGGTCCCGGACGGAATCCAAGAAGTGCGCATATGCCGTCCAGCAGTCCCCCGTCCACCTCTGCTTGGAGACAAAGAGGTCCGCGACGGACATGCAAACATCCCATGGGAGGCAGCCTATCTGTAACTCGAGAATGGTGCACGCAAGCGACTCCATGTCGTCGTGGGGGGACAAGGCTAGCGACACATAACCTGGATTAGCAGTTCGGTTGCTCTCCGGGTTGATTCGATGACTCTTACCTCCATGAAGATAATGTTGAGACTCATGTAGTGTCCTAATCCTCTGGGGCGTACCGTCCTCTCAAAAAGTGGGCTCTGAAGGTCAAAGGGTAGGGAAAGGCCGAAGTCGGCAAGGAAAATATGCGATTTTATCACCCCGTCCGAGCAGGATGTTCGATGGCTTGATGTCGCAGTGTATAATGCCGTGAGAGTGGACGTACTCAAGGAGGTCAAGCTAACGAGTCCGAACTCAGTGGAGCTTCATGTCCGAGCACGTTGAAACATACCATCTGCCACACGATGGCCGTAAGATTTCGGGACGTTAGAGGCTTCTTCCTGTAGATGAACCGGTTGTCTAGATCTGGCCCCAACTCTAGCGAGAGGTATTCGAAGAATTGTGAGCGCCCCCAATCATAGACCTCAGGACTGTCACGGTGGGCTGCAACGAATGGCGGTGTCATTAAACCTCGGGCGAAAATCCCGAATATAGCGATCGAACCTTGTAATCGTAGTAAGGCAGTCGCTTCATGGAAGAGTGGCGGATGCTTGACATGGTTTGTGATGTGCACCTTGTTGAGGGCCATGGGACGAATAGCAGTCTCGTTCGTGACAACTGCCATGTATACCCTGCCTGCATAACACCGTCACCTGTGCTAGACGATGTGACGCCTCGAATTCTCCACGCACCAAAAGTACCCTTTCCTATTGGAGCATATGCGTACGTCAGGCGCATGCTTTGTTGATCAAATCTACCCGGAAGGAGCGGCATGATAGCGAAGACAAAGAGCGCGATGTGCAAGGAGGATATAAGAACACGAACGTCAAGGGGCTTGTTCCCAACAACTCTGGTCCCAAATCAGATATCCGCGCGGCTGTGACGTAGTCACCATCGCTCCAACCGCATAACTCTTTGCAAACGAGGGACGCGAGGGACAAGCGCAATCGAACGTTTGTGTACCACCCTAGCCGGTCGTGCCTGCAGGCGAACGTCTCCCAAGATAGGGTCCTGTTGACAGGCCAGAGAGGTGTTAGAGGAACAGGCGATATGCGCGGTTTCAGGTCTGCGAAAGCTCTGGAGGTTGCCGCGAGTACCGCGAGTCCCGACCGCTCGCCCTTGCGACCTGTTGAGGTGCAGGATATCCGAACTAGGGCGTTTAACTATAGGGAACACGGTATAATATAAGCGCAATAATAAGACAGACGCATGAAGGGAAACGCACGACGCAAGTGCAAAGACTGGGATGGAAGGATGGACGCGGCGTCGCGGTGGGTGCGAGGAGTTACAGTAATGGATAAAAACACGTAGTGGGCGCATCACCGAAGGCAGAACGCGGAAGGAAGGCACACCGCAGGCCGAAGAAAGGCAGCTGGGACTTGAATAGGCAGGGGCAGAGCACAACGCAGCGGTACCTGGTGGACTGAGGCACTGGCACTGCCGTTGGTGGAGGAAGGGAGCCATGGGGCGCCTCCGCATGCGTCGGGAATCTCCCTATTTGAAGCTTGTGATTGGTGGAGCGGGAAAGACTGCCGGAGAGCGCGCGGCTGGTGAGCTCAGTGTTCTCTCGACGGTCAGGCTCGCTCTGCTGCTTGATATACTCTAACTCAACGTCCACGCCCTCCCTTCCACAATCACCCCGCGGTAGGCATGCCTACTGCTACCACCACCGCCCTGCCTTCCTCCGTCATCTCCCTCAAGGCTTCTCACACCACACAGGCCTCCTCCTCCACCGCGGCCACCCTCCGCTCCCTCTATCCCCGCGCCGCTCGAGCTTTCCTCCAACGCGATGTCTCCTTGACACACTCTTTGCTCACCTCTGCCTTCGCTCTCATTCAGCCACCTGCTTCTCTTGCCACTTGCAACGACGCCCTCACCTCGTCCCGACGGAAATGGGACATTCTCAGAATCACTTTCGAGACCACCCTCTTCTCATCCCCGCCCTCTAGTCATGACCCCGAACGTCTTCCAACACCGCTCAGGGCCAATCTTATGCTCTCCCCTGAATCTCTCATCGCGACACTCCACAACCGGTCTCTCCGGCTCTTCACCCCGAGCGACCATGCCCACCGACCGTCGTCTTCCTTCCTTCCCGCGCAAATATTAGTCACTCTCGTTTTGAGTAGCCTCAAGCTCGACAGCCCGGAGGTTGCCAGAGGAATGGTCGAGGACTGGTTGGCAAAACATAGTCAGGAGGTGGACGCCAGCGACCCGAAGGGATACGCCAAGGTCCTCGAGCTCTACTGTCTCCATGTCCTCCCGCGCCTGCAAGACTGGGAGTACGCAGAGGAGTTCTTGACGTACGAGAGAGAACTTCTGCCCGACGTCCGACAAGTGCGTCTTTTCCTCTCGCGACCATACGAGAACGCTACTAACCCTCCACCTGCGCAACAGCAATACGTCCAGTCCCTCCGCCTGCTCCGCGCCGAGGCAACGACAGCGTCCCGCATCCTAGCCACGCTCCCGGACCCCTCGTCCTCTTCATCCTCGTCCGCCCTTTCGACCCCCGTCCGTTCGCCCTCCCCTGCGCAGTCCGATTCCTCCGCATCCTCCTCCTCGACATACACCGCCATCCCAAACGACCGCGGCCTCTCTTCCCTCCGCCCCCTCACCCCCTCGCACGCCGCAGCCTCCCAGTCCAAGTCCCCCAGCGACACCCGCTACGCCCAGCCGACCCACTCCGCCTCGACGTCCAGCATCGCCAGCACCGCGACCTCGCGCACAGTAACGCCGCACAACGCCGAGCGCAACGCAGCCGCAGGCAAGGCGCGGAACCGCCCCGGCGTCCCGCACGCCTACGCCCACGCCCATGCACACGGGAACGGGGACGGGAACAGGAATGGGAACGGGAACGGAGGAGCGAAGTCGCGCTCGCGCTCGCACTCCGCGACCCCAGCGCGGTCCGTCGTGCGGCGGACGTCGTTCGGCACCCTGAGCAACAGCACGGAGAGCGCGAACGGCGGCCCGTCGACGCTCGCGCTCATCCGCGCGTCGCTCAAGGGCGTGCTGCAGGGCATGCCGCGCTCGCGGCTGCTGCTGTATGTTGTGCTCTTCGTCGTCGTGCCGGTCGTGTCCTTCGTGTTCCGCCAGAGGCGCAAACGCGCGCGCGCTCCTGGTGGGGCTATAACTGGCGGGAGCAGCACGGTGGACGCGGTGCGGAGGCGGCTGCGTGGGGTTGACAGGCAAGGTAACTTCGTAGGGAAGTTGTGGGAGGAGGTGGCGAAGGCTGTTATGGATACGGTCAGGATGGCTGGCCGGGGGTTGGTATAGGGTCCGCGGTTTGCCTGCTTACGTAGATGCAAGATCTAGCTGGCTGCGTACGGTTTGTTGTCGAGGATCGCTCGCTTACTGCTTCGTGTTTTCTACTGCGTCTTGGTTAACCATGTTTACGGAGTACTTCCCCCGCTGTTCTTTTTCGTCGCGAATAGATGACAGTTGAAATGGAATCGATTCGAGCAGACGAGACGGTCAAACATTGATCATAAATGCAACATGATGAATCCGCTCAAACGAATTCCTACAAGAATAGTGGTATCACAAGACCTACGAGTCGAATGCTTCTACGGGTATTGCAAGTCCACAGTGCTTGCATGGATATCGACTAACCTACGTCCGAGCCCGTCGTGTCACATAGGTCAGGTCCGTGCCTTCACCACAAAAGTCCAATGCGGCGTCACAGACCCGGTCAATTCAGCAACCTCGCCATCCCCTCCTTATCCTCCGCAACCCCATCTCCGTTCACCCCCTCCGGCGGGGCCCGCGTCGCCCGCCCGCCGGGGCGCGGGCCCCG